>PVJX010001227.1:9920-145925 GCA_004027295.1 Dolichotis patagonum | reverse complement strand
TGTAATGCTTGTCTGAAAAAAGTTCAGGTCCCGGGCTAGCACAGTGTGATCCATCGAGGGACGCCACTGGTTAGCGAATGTCAGACAAAATATTTCAAGATTTCTCCCCTACTATTCCTGTAGCTCCCGGATCGCTGACTCGGGGAAGGGGAGTAGCACTTGCAGCTTCTCTTAACGTTTGCTTCCGCCAAGGCTGAAGGCCAAACTTTGAAATTAACTCCAAGTAATAAAGTTAAGTTAAAAAAAGATATAGCTTAAAGAAAAAAGAAATAAAGAGGAGGTGGGTGAGTGCAGTGTGGGGAAGTTAATCACCCAGAACCTTTTAGGAAAATAGGGACATTTTCTCTTAGAGAGCAGTGAATGGTCTGCCTAGATCCAGTTACTCGAATGTCTTTCGAATACAAACAAGAGCAGAGAAAATACGAAGAGAAACGACAAGAGGCTTAACCCGGGAAGCTTCCAGTCTTCCTACCTGTGAAAGGTCAGGCCCCAGTACCTGTTTAGGGAAACACACAGGTGTACATGGGGTCCGGGGTCCCGCTACCCGTGCAGGCCAGCTGCTGGGCTAGGTGTGTCCACGAAGGAAGAGGACAGCGGGGGCAGAGACTAGGAAGGACTGAGGGGCCCGGGGTCAGGAGGAATGGGGTGAGCGGACGGCGAGGGAGGAGGGGCGAGCGAGCGGGGAGTGGACGGCGAGGGGACGCTGGACCGAGCGAAGCGGGCACCGGGAAGGGGGCGAGTGGGAAGCCAGGGGTCCAGGGCTGGCCGAAGCGGCCGATGAAAGCAGGGGAGCGAGAAGCGCCGCCAGGCAGCCGGGACAAAGAGGACCGGGAGAGGGAAGGGGGGTGAGGTGGGAAGTGGGGCCGGGTAGGGGAGCCTCGGCGTGGGGCTGGGCCGGCGAGGGCTGCGCGGGGCGCGCGGAGCGCCGGAGCCCGCGCGGGGTAGGGGCGCGGCGGGGTGGGCGCGCCCGGAGGCGGCGGGGTCCGGTCCGACCGAGCGCGCACCGGCGGGGCGGGCGACTCGCCAGCTGCCCGCCGTAGGAGGGGCGGAGCGGCGGCGGCGCGGGGAGGGGACCAGCGGCGGAGCGGGAGGGGCGCGGGAGGGGCCCGGGAGGGGAGGGGCCGGGCCCTTGTCTCCGCGGCTCCTCGGCTCAGTCCGCCTGGGGAGGAGGAGGAGGAGCGGGGCCGCCGCCGCCGTCCCAGCCTCGCGCCGCGCACCTGAACTCGCCGCGCCGCCCCGGCCCCCGCGCTGCGCCCCGCGCACCCGGCCCGCGCGCAGGCTGCCTCGGTGCCCCGGTGGGGCGCGTCCCCCGGGCCGCCTCCCGCTCTCCCGCGGCTCGCGTGGCGGCGCCTTTGTGTGCCGGAGCCGCGGCTCCCGGGCTCCTGAGCTCGGGGAGCGACGCCCCTCCAGCGCCGAGTCCCGTGTGCCGGCGCAGGGCGCCCCCGGTCGGACGCCCTCGACGGTGGATCTAGCGACTGTGAGGAGGCGGCCACCGGCCCCGGCGAGCCCCAGCCCCGGCCCCCGGCCCCGGGCCCGGCGCCGGCATGGATGTGAGGTTTTACCCCACGGCGGCCGGGGACCCCGCCGGCCTGGACTTCGCGCAGTGCTTGGGGTACTACGGCTACAGCAAGGTGACCGGGCCGGGCCGGGAGGGGGACAGGGGCCACTTTCCCACCGGGCGCGCCCCCAGCTCCAGCTCACCTCCTGCTCACTTTTCTCTCCCTTCTTCGCTCTCCTACCCATTTCTTTCCGTTGCGCCTGCGTCTCTGGCCAACTCTACCCCTGTTCTCTTCTCTTTCTGCCCCTTCCCACCCTCTTTTTGTCCCTTGGCCGGCGCTCTTTTCTGCCCCTCCGCCTCTCCGCTCACCTCCCCCCCGCAGACGAGCTGCTGCCCCACGCCAAGAGCCGCACGAGGACTGAGAGACGGGACTGCGTGTGATTCTTTGTTGCTTTTATTAGTAAACAAGATCGCAGCCCCCCGAGTGGGTGGGGAGGGGCACAGCGCAGGGGTCCCAAGTCTCTTAGTCCGATGGTTGCGGTCCACAACCCCTGTCCATCTCACCTCCCCCACTCACTCTGGAGCTGGCCTCCAGGGCTGCTTGGGGAAGGGAATGAACAAACTTTCGAGGTGCCCTGGACCGGGGCAGGGGCAGGAAGAGCGGCCCAAGGTGGTGGGACCCCCGCAGTTGGCCTTTTACTGGTCTCTCTCTGGAGCGTTTGGACCACGGAACGGTGGTGCCCGCCCCTCCCGGATCAGGGCAAGCAGTAGCTACTCATCAGTCAGTTTTCTTTGCGGGGCGGGGCGGGGGCAGGGAAGGAACCTTAAGTTTTGCTTTTCGGGGATATCGGAGTTGCAGACCTCCGCACCACGCCCTGGGGTCACCACACCTCCCGCGCCTCCCCGTGCGTGAACTTCCAGGACGGAGCGTCTCAGGTGGCCGAAGGTGGACGTCAGTAGGGCTCCGGCGCAGCAAGCCCGTGCGGGAGCCGAAGCGAGGACAGCTCGGAGCCCGGTCTCTTATCTTCCCTGCAACCCCCCAGGGCCGAGCTTTGGCGACAACACCACCCGGAGGGCCATTTTCAGAGAAAGAGCCCCGCTCCGGACGGCCTGTGCCTTTTGAGTGTGATTTTTCTTTCCCCTTCCCCCGCTCCTCGCTCCTCCCCTGGTGTTTTTTCAAATCGTAGTTTGTTTATGATTGCTGGGATAACAGGAGGAAATAAGGAGCGTGCTGAAAGAAAGGTGCTATACAAAACTAATGGATAAATAACAGGCAGGGAAGGAATTGTGTCGAGAGTGAGGAACAGTTTGCTGTGCCCCGTGGCTGACGGAGGCTCCTTCTCCTATTTGTTTATACCCGGTTCCCAACTCCAGTGATGAAGTTTGTAAAACACCATTAGGGTCTCTCTCGTCGCCCTTGTGTCATCCAGGGCCAGTCCCGCGTCTGAAACACGGGGCCTCCCGTAAGGGTAAATGAAAAGACTTTAGTCAGTGTTTTTAACCCTTTGGTGGTCGTTGGCGGGGCGTAAGTATTTTCAGAGTTCCAAGAGTAATATATTAAGCGTTGAAAAGCAAGCAAGAAAAGGCTCATCGCTGTAGCCAGAGTGAAGGACTGGTTTCTGTCTTCTGACTTTGGATTTGCTCAGGTTATTAAGTGCCTTAAAAAGTCCCGCATGTATGCTCAGTCAGGGACTTAGGCAGCCTAATTAAGTATGTAGTGTTTCTCAGAATCCACCTAATTGTTCCAGTGGGGTGTTACTTATCTCCTTACAACTTAGCCCGTGTATGCAAGCTTTGTGTAAACTGGCCATGCTCTTATTTTTGGAAGCCATTACCTTGTCTAATGTAACTACTTCTTTCTCTGATTTAAGATCAGCAACACTCGAATGACACCAAAATAGAAACCTATTGTACTAATCCAGTCACTGCAATGCGTGGCAAATCTCTGTTCACCAGGATCCCAAGGGTACTTCAAGGGACCAGAGGAAATTGTGGGTGTTTTGTGTGTCTCTTTTTATTTTCTGGGAAAGGCTATTTTGAGTCAGTTTAAACTCAAGAGCATTTATTTCAGGGAGGGTATATAAAGCTTGAAAACAGTCATTTATTGAGATGCTTGTTCAACTTCAGGAGTGTGCAAGCAAGCTGGTTTGTGTCATATTTTCTTAATCCACCTATGTTCCCTAAATAATGTGCTCTCTTGGTAATTAAGCAATTTGACCATCCTAAATGCTGTGGGTAACCAACTTTGAAAGTTAGATGCAGCATTCCACATTGGGAGGAATCAAATTGTACTCATTCAAAGGGGTGTTTACGTTTACTTGCTTATAGGTAAAAATATAACAATCTTTATACTGAAGCACAAGACTATATTTTCCTATTGTTAATTTCAGGCATGAAAAAAATCTCCAATTTTATTCCTTGTAATTTTTCTTTGTACATTAAATGTCATACAAGGGGAAATATTACCTTTGTGAGTGTAAAACAGCAAGTGCTAATTAAAAGTTTATAGCATTTTGTTTCATAGCTAACTTGTTTGTCTGAAGTACGTTGTTCGTTGTAGATTTATACTGAGGATATAAAATCTAGCATACAAAGACATACATTATTTCATATGAAAACACCTGTAATTATTAATCTTCTTAGACTTTTGATGATTTCAGTTATGCTTCTGAATAAGAAATGATGGATTTCAAAAAAGTATGTTGCTGCCCTTTCTTGTTTTAATGACCATCTGGGAAACTTTAGAAGAAACACAGAACTCCCCTCTCTAGACTTAACAAGTGAAAAGTTAGTGCTTATCTTTACATTTATTTACAAACCGTGAATAATAGGGTTTCATTCATTTCTCTTTTTAACAAATGGCCACAGTCTTTTGTATAAATTATATGTGAGTGTATTATCTTTACATTCTGAGTATATGGATCCTTTTTAAATGTCAGCATTCATGAAAGTGTACTCTTGTCTGTGGAGAATGGATGAAAGAGTTTTGAGGGTTCAAAAGTCATTGCAAGTAGGAGAATAACTTCAAATAAAATATGGCCAGGATCATTAAAATCAGTTAATAATTCATGAACCAGCCACTGATGTATAAACTTAAAGTCATCTCTATTTTCTAAGGGCTGATTTCCATTTTAATTTCAAGTGGAAAATCTGCTGTTTGAACTTTTTTTTTCAGATGTGGCTAACAAATTAAACTAAAATCTGTATATTTTTTAAAGTTCTTATTATGTAACACCAATGGATTTGTGACCAGCAACTATATATCTGGAGTTTTTGTTTCCTGGGGGTTTAGTTAATTGTTTTCTTCAATAAGAAAATAATGCATAGAATATCAATTACCATACTGTTATCAGAAAGTCCACTACCCCAGAATAAAATGTATTTAATGGAGGTGTAAATGAATAGTCATCTAGTAGGCTAATAATAAAATTGGACTTTTACTAGGTTTTTCTACATACACTTAGAAATTTTCTTTCACTTTTAAAATATGGATATTGATTTTTTTACCCTTATACAGATTAGTCCTATGGTGTTTTTCCTCTCTTGGTCCCAAATCTTTAAGTTATTAAGTGTGCTATTTATTGATTACTCTATAATTAAGATATTCTTGTGTTAGTGTTTGAGTCCACCTCATTGAGCTTCTACTTTGTCTAATTTAAATGATAAGAGAAACGGAAGGGTAATTTGTTATTTGTCTACCTTCTTGGCACCATAGTTCAAATTCAGGATATATAGGGAGAGAAGTTTGATGGAAACTTTCCTTAGGTTGATGCCCTCAACTAGTGTGAGAATTAGTTGCTACATTTTTGGAGTGTGCATCTGGAGGTACTGAATTTTGAAAACAGATTGAGAGGTGTCTGAATTCTTCCATGACAGATCTTCAAGTACCATGTAGAAGTCATACTGTGAGTGAGAAATAAGATTTTTATAAAGATTTAGGCCAGGGGTCATATATTCAAATGTTTGCACAGACAACTAGTTAACCTACATGGCAATAGTTTGCCTGGTAGAGAACATGCCCCACTGACAGAGATAATATTGCATTAGTATATTGTTGCCATGCCAACATGTGGGTCCAGTGTTTCCACATTATACTCTTAGTTTTTCAAGAGACCAATAATCTGGATTTTTAAGTGAAATGTCCTGGAATTTAAATGTTTCCAGTAAATTAGCAAATCATTAAAACAGTTATTTGGGGCTCTCCAAACATGTTTTCATGTTTTTTTCTTTGCAGATGAGATTAAAAATTAATTTTTAGTAATTATTCATGGTTATCTTCAACTATGTGGGCTGTTTTACTACCATATCCAGCTGTGTTGTGAGTGAAGTTGACCGAAGTCAAAGAGTTTGTGTTAGCTTGAAAGTAGACTAGACTTAAAGAAGGATGGTTAGTTTCAGGGTCTTCTTAGAACTTTGGCAGGCTTCATGAATTATTGATTTGGGCTCCCCTCCGTGTCATATCAAACATTACATATCCTGTATTTAATATGATATGATAACACATCTGAGTTGAACAGTTGACCTTTGTTGACATTTAATAGCCCTTTAATTATGCATTTATTAATATTAATATTGTAGGGCTTTTGCGTGGGTGTGTGTTACTTGCATGGATCATTTTTTCCACCTCACATTTGTGACATTTTTGTAGGTCCCTGAGAAACTTTGATCTAGGTTTATGGTCTGTGTGACTAACAGATAAAATAATCCTTCTGCCACTAACTGGAAATCTACAAATTCCCCATTCCGCTTTTCCAAACAGTGGAATGTTGATGAAGGCCCTGTGCTTAGTAGAGACAAATGTATAGTTAGCCAAAGAAAATTAATTTGAGTCATTGTGTATGAAGCCAATGAATGTATGTGGTCACAGTGTTCGAAGTATGTGTTGATATTTCAAGAACTGTCTCCTTAGGATATAAATTCAACTGGAAGCTGAACCCACTTGAGAACTTAGTTTGTTTAATGTGCACACTATTTTAAATAAAAAAATCATCTGTATCTAAAAGTCTTTGCCTAGAAATCAGGGTCCCAGGTTTTCTTTAGAAATATTCCTAAATTTGGTGACAGTGACCCTCTGTTCATTCCTGGTGAACTGTGTTGGAATGCTTCGCATGGGCCTATATGCCAGTGTTCATCATGGTCTTCTCCACTTCCTCCACTCTCCTATGGCACCCTCTGTGTTTCTCTCTGGTCTTGGGAGGCTTCAAGTTTGAAAACTTTGATCAACAGATCAAATTAAATAAGCAACACATGATGCTGCAACCTAGTGAAATATGGTGACTGTCACTGGAGAAATGCTAGATCACAGAGTACCTCATGGTATATGGAATACACTTAGACATAGAGATGGTAAAAAGTAATGGGATTAATTTCTGTCCAAGTGGTTTTCAAACTTTATCATATGTGAGGATTTCCTGGAGAGCTTGTTACAATGCACAGTTTTGTACTTTACTCCTGGAAATGTTAGTTCATAGGTCTAATGTGGGAATCTTAGGTGATGCCCAAGTTATGGGATTGCAGATATTAATTATAATGCGGTGGGCCTGCAGATATTAGTTATAATGCTGTGGGCAGCAAGAGAACAGAGAACTCAACAAACGATATAAACTATAGATGTTGGCTTACAAAGAAGTCTTTAGGTACATAGATCAGGCTTTTTGGATGTCTCAATTATATCTTCAAGAATTCTTGATTTTATTCTGCAAATCCTGGAATTTGAGCAGTTCTCTCTCTCTGGAGCTGCAGGTTGGCTACTGTAGCTCCAGATATCACATCCTATCACAATAGTGCCCAAATATGGAAGAGAGGTGGTGAGGGTGGGGTGGGGGAATGGTAGCAAAGAACATTTTCCCCCTCTGCATGTCTCTTATCAAGAAGGAAAAGATTTTCTCTGGGCTCTTGTCTATTTTATTGACCAGGGAAGGGTTGTGTTGCCCATGCTAGGTGATTCATTGACAGTAGAGGAGATGCCCCTGGCGGGTTCAGACTCATCCATGTCATCTTCTGGCCCTGACCATTGATTACAGGCGTAATAGGTCCTGTTCTCTGTCCACTAGTAAAAAGCCAGTTGGAAAGACAACTAACAGTGTCTACTCCCATGTACCGCTCATGAATTTTGAGTGGGTCAGTGGTTTGTCTGTCATACTTTAGGAAGATGATTTTTGACTGGATTCCTTGGGGCTCTAGGGAGACCATGTAGGACCATTGCACACTGTAAGGTGTGAGAAGGAATCAAACCACATGTGAACAGGGAGACTGCTGCAATGAAGAGGGGGACACACAACAGAGCATCTCTTAGCTTGGGAAGGGAGAAAGGGGAGACAGATGACACTGGACTTTTGAATGTAGGGCCTAGTCAGAACTCAAACAGAAACAGATTAGTTTTGAAGGAAAGTTAAAGCCGACTTTGAATATTTTGATGTAATATGCCCACAGAGACATGCACTGAGGTTCAAGAGAGAGAGACTTCAGGGGTGGGGACCAAAGTTGGAGTTCCTCTATGAAGTACAGTGGTGGAAACTGACTTGTGTTCTAGAGTAAGCAGGCTGGAGATGCAAGGATATAGCCTGGTCTTGAGGGTTGCTGGTGAGGCTAATTCAACTCCTCAGTCAGTAAGGCAGTAATTTAGGAAACAATGTGTGGAATTTAGATTATTGGGAAGTACTACTGTGTTTGTGTGTGTGTGTGTGTGTGTGTGTGTGAGATACATCTTTATTGTCAATAGCTGTTTGGAAGGAAACATTCTTAAATGTTATTAAATGAGAGTGGTGCTGAATTTGCAATGACATAATTGGAAACCATATTAACAATTTATGAGTGAAACATTTTATTTTTTTATTTATGGTGAGAGGTACAATTTTAAGTTAAATTATGTGAGATGCTATGGATGCTTTCAGTGTTTTAGAGACTTTGTTTCAAGTGTGGTTAATAAAGAGGGATAGAGTTTTTGTTAAGTATGCTTATCATTTCAAATATTTTTGAGTGTGGATTCAGGTCACCTAAGGAAGAAAGCCTGTTTCAAAATGTGATGTGTAAAGGGTTTTTATTAAAGGTTGGTGTGAGCTCCTGACAAGTTTTACCTTCTACCATTAAGAGTTTCTTAAAAAAAAAGAGTGTCTTAGGTTTATTATGTATTTGATCTCTTGTTAGAAGGCCACATCCTCTTAAATATATTCCATGTTTGTGTAAAACACATTAACTGCTGGAAAAGGGTCCTTCTGGCATGACTAACATTCTATCTTTAGTCTTAATTTAATTTTGCTTTCCTTATAAAAGAATAATTTCAATGTCCTGATAATCCATAAATTAAACAAATTGGCCAATATTAAGACACATTTAGGTGCTAGTGTACACATTTGAATAACTTAGCCTCATTCTTTTAGAGGAGCCAGACTTTAAGCTGGGTCATTCTATTTCAAATGTGGCAAGCGTAACGTGGCCTTATCTACATAGACTAAATTGTTTACATAAGAGAATTATATTAAAGATGATGATGGGGAGTGAGTTATGAAAGTTATTTTAGATTGATATAATATAAATAAGTGAGCTGTAAGATTTTTCAGCAGTTTTATAGCTGATTTGTAATAAGCAAGGGAAATACTGTACAATAATAAAAGTTCTACAACTTCCTTTAAAAGGTTTAAATAGGTATGCTTGGTCAGAAGTTGATCTTGTTAGACAAAGGAGGTGTTAAATCTAGAAGTACTGAGCAATAAAAGGAAAACAAAGCAAAACTTGGGTGATCTGTTTTATAAAGTTTTTTGATGTCTACATTTTTTAATGGGAAACTTAGCAGTTATTATTTGGCTTATTTAAAAATATAATACACCTGGATATGGTGGTGCACATCTGTAATTTCAGCTACTCAGGAGGCTGAAAAGGAAGGATCACAAGTTTGAGTGCAGCCTGGGAAACTTACAGAGACCATGTCTCAAAATAAAAATAAAAAGGACTTGGGTTCAGTTACCAGTATAGGCCAAAAAAAAAAAAATCTAGTAAAAAATGACAGCTGTCATTTTTAATTATTAAATTTAATTATTCACTAAAGTTTAATTTTAATTTCATTTAATTGATGAAATTAATTTCATTTAATTACTCATTAAAAATGTTTTTGGAAGGCCAGAGATATAGCTCAGTGGCACAAGTGTCTGCCTGGCAAGTGCAAGATTCTGAGTTCAACTGATAGTACCAAAAAAAAAATTTTTTTCTTTTTGGTTGCAAGTGAGAAAAAGACATCCTACTGAGTGTCATACAATAGGGTTTTGTCTCAGGCACAGCTGGATTCAGAGTCTCAGAGGGTCTTGTAGGACTTTATTACCCCTGCTTCTTTATCAGCCATATAGACCACAGACCGTAAGTGGTGGAGAGATGACCAGCAGCAGTTCTGTTTCACCTTCTCATAGCTCAGCCTCCCTAGGAAAGAGAAATTTTTTCTTCCTTGCTTCAGCAACTTACCTAATTGAGATCTCATTGTGGAGACATAGGTTTCATGTTTACATCCATGATCAAGTAGCCATCTCCAGAGAGGCTTATCCACGGGGCAGCCGTACCCAGAGTAGGAGAGCTCTGTGCCCCTCAAGAAGAAGCAAAATGCTGATGTCACAAGGACTGAAATTGGGTAAAGAGCAGGGAAAAAAGGTCACATAAGCTGCTTATTCAAGTGGAGCTTGATGATTTTGAAGCTACGGATTAGCATTATCCATGTTTATTACATTCTATCTGGAAACCAAAATTGGACTGTACTTAATGCTTATTGTTTATAGTAGGAATAAATGTTTTAGGGACTGAGGTTAGATGAGGTCTACCTTCAAGTTTGATTGGGTTGATTGAGGGCCAGGTAAATTTATATACACACACACACACACACACACACACACGAGACAGGTGTTTTAGGCTTAGGCTAATGATGATGTGGATAAAAGTCCTGAATGAGCCAAGATGGATATGAAAGGTAGTCATGAAGAGGAAGTGATACAGTCAGGAAAAAGAGCCCATGAGGTATCAAACTTGGAATGCACAAGAAGGGAAAATGGGATTTTTAAGGAGAGAGCTAGAGAAGAATTCCAGGCAAGATTTGCCACATGAATATAACACCTGAGCAGGAATTCCAGTAGAGGCCTGTGCAGGGTGGCCCCGTGGGAGTGTCTGTGGGAATGAATCGTCCTTTTCTCTTGGTGGGGTAAATGGTTATTTGAATCCAAATGATGGAGGCACTGCAATGTCTGATGAAAGATCTAATCTTTTATTTGGTAGGTACTAGTAAAATACGTGTATGTATTAATATATTTACTTGTGCATGTATGTGTTTATATGTGTATGTATGTATGTACTTGTGTGAATGTGTGTATGTTTATAGGTAGATAGAGGATGACATTTTGAAGTGGGAGCTAATGAGAAGCTATTTTCAGACACTGAGAAGGTTTGGGAGGGTGTGTGGGGAGTAGGCAAGTGAGAGGAGTGCTACTGAATGGTGTATAATCAAATGATCAGTTGGTGTTGGGTTGAAGACTGTAGATTAAGGAAAGTTAAGCTCTAAATGAAGACCTGATAACCATTTCTTTGAGATAATAGGGAAGAAAAAGAAGATTATTGAACATACATTTATCTGTATTACACATAGATAGATAGATAGATAGATAATGCTTGGGAAGGGGTGAAAAAGAGGAGAGGAGAATATGATCTGTCTATCCTTGTCTGTGTCTCCTATCTCATTTCCTCCTACTTCTCTCCTCTACCTTTGCCTTTTTTCCACACCAGCCTTCATCCCATCTTTTTGCACTTGCTGTTCCCTTCATAGGGGGCCTTGTCTCCAGAGATCTTCACTTGGCTGCCTTCCTCAGTATTGAGGTCTCAGGCCAACTGTCACCTTCAAAAATGGACTGGCCATTGAGAAGTATCTCAGTATGTAAAGAATCTTTTTGCCTATCCCTCCAGTTACTGTCTCCCTGCTCTCATAATTTTATTGCTGGCATCTACTCCTGTTTAATTTTTTGCTTTTTCTTTTCTACAGTTCTTGTTTGTCCCTTTCTACTGAAATATAAACTCAATGATGATGAGAACTATGTGCACTTTGATGACCACTGTACTCATATCATCTGTAGCAGTCCTTGACGCACAAAAGAAAATGAGATAGTGAGTGGAAAAAGTTGAATAAATACTTTTGAGCAGAATATCTTAATTCTTGAATAAAACGTGCGAGACATGGAAAGAGTCATTTGTCTTGTCTTTAAAGAGCTGGCATGTGATGGTAGTGATCTCTGTTCAAAGTTTTTAGCTTACAATTTTATTTTTAATTTTCGCTATGAGTATTTCAAGTGTTGGTGGCAGAAACAGAGCAGTAGATGTGAAGACGGGGTTGGCAAATGATTCTGCCTAAGCCCAAGTGAGAGAATAGGAAGAGAGGGAAACAAATGAAGGTTTTGAAATGACTTCTCTTAATTGAAGCTTTTGGGTTGGAAGGGAAATGGTCAAAGGAAAGGGACCTCATAGAAGGCAAAGAAGACTGTACTAGAGTTCAATTTACTTGCAACAGAGGACACAGCATTGACAGCAGTGACACAAAAATCTAGAATAGCAGCGGCTTAAATATGGTAGATGTTCATTTCTCTTTTTTCTAACCACATGGGAAAGTAGTCCAGGGCTGGTTTAGGGGCTGCATAGATATGGGGGAGCTAAGATGCCTGCAGCTCTTGTGTGATCCATGTCATATAGTCCAACCAGTAAGAAAGAGGGAGGTGACCAAAGACAAAGGGAGGGATTCAGAAAATAGCATATGGCACTTTGTTTACATCTTACTGGTCAGAGTGAGTCACATGGTTGTACCTATGACTACCAGATACACAGAAAGTACAGTATGTATTGCCCTGGGATATACTTCGCCAAACAGTCCATTACTGTAGGGGAGGGAGAGGGTAGACAGGAAAGGAGAATATGTAGTCTAGCAGGGAAGTGAGTGAATGGTTGGTGAGATCCACAAAACTCTTCTTGGCTATCTACAAGTTGGACATCTTGTGTACAAACTTCAACCATCCATTATTTCCCCCTAAACTTCAATGATGTTGCTTTCCATTTCTCCTTGGAGAATTCTCCTTTGATAAAGTGGCTGTCTTTTTAGTGCTTTATTCAGGTTTAGGATTTTATTATGGACATTCTTAAATACTCAGTGATTTATGTTCTTATTTGTGGGAACTGCAAATTATTATGTCCTAATTTAACTGAACACCTAATTTTAGACTCACATTTGTCTTCTTTCCAAATACTTCTTGAGTGTTCGCAGTGCTGTTTCTCCAGTTTGAATTATTCCTGGCAAAGTTTTAACCACTAGTGAATCTCCAGTCAACACTTTTAAAGCTAGATTTCAGGAACACTCTGATCACATGTATAGTTTACTGCTGACTCATTGTACCTATATATCTGGGGAGAGAATCCTCTTCAGTAGAAACCCTAGTTCCTTATGATCTTTGACTCACTCACCCCACTGGCCCTTTTTGTTAATCCTTGACTGTTTATGATGCTTGGACTATAAGGACGTGTCTGTGCTACCGAGTCTGTTCTGTTCACTTCCCTTTTGTTGTGTGCTTTGTGTCAGCCTTCAGTCAGTCTGATTTCTCCATTTTAAGATATAACTAAAATGATACCCATTTTCTTGCTACAAATGCTGTTTGACAATACTCAAGCTCTTGCTGCATACTCTTTCTGTTCATCAATTTCTTCTCTGAAAAAGGATCCACAGTGGACAGGTCAAGTCTATCCTACTTTCTCCAAGTCTGGGATAAAAAACCCGTGCATTAACTCTTCACCAGAGCTATCTTTTCACTGTATGAAGAATTTGACATTATCTGCTGTGGAGCTCTCATTTCTCACCTTCACTCGTCTAAGTCTCTTTTATAGCTCTAGTCTTTGGCATAAATCCTTTCAGCAGGGTTGACTTTCCTTTCCTGACTGCTGCACATTCACGGTTCTGCAGAAACTTCCTGTCTTGTTCTTTTCTGCTTTCCAGTATTCCTGGTTCTTTTCTGTCTGTCTGTCTGTCTGTCTGTCTGTCTGTCTGTCTGTCTGTCTTTTGAGACAGGCTCTTGTTACGTAGTTCAGGCTGACCTTGAGCTCACTTTGTAGCCTACACTGGTCTCACACTTGCAAAGATCCTTTTGCCTCAGCCTCCTGAGTGCTGGGATTACAGGTATGTGCCACTATGCCCAGCTTCCCTGGTGTTTTCTCATCTTCACTATAGATTTTCTAGTCATCAGTTTCCTGGGTGCTAGTTTGTCACTATTTTTACTGATTCCTCAATCTATCAACATTATAAGGTAGTTTGTATTTTCACTTATTTAAGTTTTTCCCTTAAATATATTAATGGGAAATTAAGACCACCACAAATAGAAAATCCCATGGCTGTGTAGAAGGAAATCCTAAAGATAAACACATGGAAAGTAAACAGTGTTACAGAAATCTCACTGGAGACCTGGCTTGCCTGAGGCTCTGCTATGTTTGTTGAAAGGAGAGATTTACAAGTGTTAGGGAGGTGCTGAAGATGTGTGAGCACCAAACCAAGACTTTGTCTTTGATTTTATCTGGGTTTGAGAAGGAATTCAGATCAGAATGATATTCTCCAGAGGTAATTTAAGATTCTTCCCATCCTTGTCTGTGAGGAGAGTACTTGTTACACTTGAGTGTGCTTACCAATCAACTGGGGGTCTGGAGAAAATGCAGATAGTAGTCTTGAGAGTGGGGATTCCCAACACCTTCCAAAATGAGGCTTGTGTGACTGGGCTGCTTGTGGGCCACACTGTAGGTTGTAGAGTCCCAGAGTAAAGATCATCCACTTGTGCATTTTTGCCGAGCTGTACTGATGCCTTTTTAACATCTTTTTGAACAATTCTTTAAACATGTAATCTCATTTTGGGGTCCTATGTCTTTCCCACTCAGACTCTCCTTATCATTCTGTGGACCACTTTTGCTAGTCTCTTCTTTACATTACCAGACTCTCTTCTCACTTCTTGGTGGGGTTCTCCTTGCCACATCAAACTTCACTGTTTCATGCAAGAATATGGACTGCCTGTTTTAGGCCAGATCTTATGCTACACCTTAGGGTGATACTTTTCTGATGACTCTTGAAATCTCCTTCACTTTTCCTTCCCCTCGTCCCTTTGTGTCCTCCCATTCTCATGTTCTTGATGTATGCAGTGCTGTATGTCTGGGTGCTGCCCGATGCTGTTGCTCTGTCTAGCCCCTTCCTCTCTCTTCCAGGGGCTGGGAGTGCGCCTCCTAGAGCTTGACCTCTTACTTTTGCTTATGCGTTCTTTTTGTTTTGTATGTGGGTCTTGTTTTGTACTGTTAGCTCTTCCCTCTCTTATGTTGTTTTTATTTTTGTATCTGTGGCTTCTTTATAAACTATCTTACAACTTTGTGTTTTAAAACAAAAGCCGCATATTTTGCTTAGGATGGCATAAGTCAGCAATTTAGGCTGGCTCATTGGGCAGTGTTTTTCTTCTAGATTCTTTGTGTGTGTGCAGTGAGCTGCAGGATGGCTAAGAGACTGCTTCTAGAGGCCTGCAGACTGTCTTCGGGGCCCCTCTTTTCTCTGACGTGGTCCCACAACTCCAGCATACTGGCTTGGGTTTGTTCTCATGGTGGCAGCATTGGAGAGAGTGGAGCTCAGGCCCAGTAATGTCACACTGTTCCTTCTACCACCTGTCACTGGCCAGTGCAAAACATCAGGCCAACCCAGGTTCAAGGGGAGAGGAAATATATTCCATTCTTGATGGAAGAAGAAACAGCGGATGATGGCATGGCTATAGGGAGATGTGAAGAAATGACATTGTACATTCTATCCCAAAGCCTCAAATCTTTATCTCTAACCTTATCAACATTTCTAGTCTACTGTGGAGTGGTTTTTGGCAGGTCATCACCATTTTACTGTCATTAATTTAAACTGTACATGAGCTATATGCCAAGCTCTACCCCCATCCTAAAACTCCCTTTTATTCTTAGACCCGCCCCCCTTTTTTTCTTTTAGTTTGCTTCTTTTTTTTTCCTCAGTGCCACCATCATTTTCAGAGACAGAACCAAAATTAATTTTGATTGCTTGGCTTTTTTCATTATTGTAATGAATTTTCATGTCTTTTCTGTTTTTCCTTCCAGTGGTTTCATTCTTTTTTGTCTTTGTCTTTTTGCTGTTATTATTCTGGTCCAGCCTTCCGGTTTATAGCCACAGGTTCCTTGCTACCTCTCTCCATTCTAAGTTTTCCTCACTTCCTGTTGAGTCTATGTACCACTTTGGGTTAAACTTCATAATGGTTTCCATTTAAGCTATTATTCTTCTCCTAGAACCAGTTCCAGAGCCACTTTGTTTATAGCACAGCTTTCTCAAACTTGCTACTTTCACTTTCTTCATATCTGTCATCACTGGTATTATTTACTTATATTTTTCACATCAACTTACTTTTTAATTTATACCCTTATTGCATGTAGGAGCCTTGTATTACTTGTAATGTATAAAATTACCCATACAATAAATACAGAACTATTAATTTTTTAAGAAGTTTATTTGCATACCAATTGCATAATAATCCAGTATGTGTAATACTTGGGTACACAAACTAAATAGCTATGTCTTCATCTTGACGTTGGAGATTCTTCCTATCTGGAATCAAACTTACCACATTAATGCAAAATTCCTTAGCAAATAGCCGATGAATTTTCTTACATATGAGAGTTCTTCTCAGGGTCATGGTTTTGACCATTTCAGTGATTATACATGGCAAACTAGGAAAGCCTGCTTTTGTATTTTTTGTACCTTGCTTGAATACGTTAATTTTTGTTGAAAATATTAATTTAAATAGCTGCTTTCTATTTGTGTCCAAATGCAATTGTTCATAGTAAACAAATTCATGGTGACATAATATCTTTGTTGTTTGTGCATTAATAACTTTTTGAATATTCTCTCCAATCCTGGCTTTGGTTTAACATGTATCTAAGGGCAGTGAGATTAGCTGATACAGTATAAAGCTTTCGCTTTTTCTTAGTTACTTTTCTGTCCTTGCTGAGACAAAATACCTGCCACTCAAAATTATGGAAGGAACGATTTATTTAATTCACAGTGTGTGGCAGTTTCAGCCCTTAACCAGCTGGCTCCAAGGCAGAATGGCGTGGCACAGGGGCAACAGTTTAAGGTGGCAGAAGACAGCAAAAGCAGCAAGAGCAACAGGGTGGGGAGTGGGATGGGGAATAAGCCTCTTTTCCTCCCTTAGAATGTATGCAGGGTTCCCGCCTTTAGGTGGGTGTAGTACTCACACCATCTGCATACACCACTTTTGCACACGATGAGGATGCTTACAAAGTGAGCACCCTGGCCCCCTGCTGGGTCAGTTAAACTTCTACACTTCTCAAGTGGAAACAATAAACAACACCCTAGGGCTGTAAGGATATGTGCTCTACAATACCAGGATGCAGAACTGCTGAGTTACTTTGTTAAGCTTCTAGACTTCTCAAATTGACACAGTGTATCAATCATTACACCCTTTTTATTGCTTGTCTCAGTCCTAGATTCCTAGAATAAACTGTAGCTATGACTATATAACTTTGATCATCGCATAAACACTGAAAATGCTACAGCTTCAAACAGGTTCAAGATAGCAGGTGTTTCTTGCGCTTGTTTCCCTGTTTTTCAAGGGAAACAGGGAAGCCTGTATGTGAATGAGGCTGAGTCTTTTTGGAATCCAAGCAGAAACTAAGGAAAGGAAAACCTAGTCAAGTTAAAGGGATTCTGTTGGACTAGTGAGACGAGTAAGAAGAGTGATAACATAAGACAACATTATGCACGTAAGTGTATGATGAATAAGAGGGATCTAGAAGGTCCTTACATATAGAAAAAAGAATGTCCCAATAAAGAGTATCCAGGTGTAAAGGGAAAAAATAAAGGTCTATATTTTTAAAATGAGGTCAGTTTCACTATACTGCAGTTCAGCCTTACTGCCTGACTATGGTCACCAACCAGAATTTCCCACTGTAACACGACCTGTGCATTAGAATGCAGCTTTCTTGAAAAACTGTTTTCTGATGATAAATTTTGCCATCCGATGTAATTGTTGAAAAGAATTTTCATCCTTCAGTTTCTTGTCAGAAAGTATGATCTCGAAGAGTCTGCGTCCTAGCCATATTTAGAAAATCTGGTGTAAGAAATAGTGTATTTGTGGAGAATGGCCTGAAGTTGCAATGCATTCATTTACCCAGATAACATAATTTAATGAGAAGCTGTTGCCAGACTGTGGGAACTGGTTACTCATTATGACATGTTGTGCACCACACGCCATAGTTTCCTGCGATGGGTCTCTGTCCTTTATTGAATTGCACACTGATTAGGGCTCATTTTGCATTGAGGGGAATCATGAGTAATGGTTTCTCGAACACCCCACCATTCTTTGTAGAATGCAGTCCTTTACTTCTAAGAGTATCCTTCTTTATGACGATTTGCCAGAGATTCTTCCTAGAAGATTTCAACAGGAAGATCTGAAAAGAATCCACTTAGTTTATCTTGTGGGTATTATTAATCCTGTCATTCTCATTTCTTACAAAGCTTGTTCAGTAGCTGTCCCAAACTGTACGGTATACATTCTTGTGCACTGGTCATCTCGGCTTTATAATTTTCTTAATTCTCCATTTTCTTTGCCTTGATTCCTATAACTATTACCCCTCCTTGAAAAATCAAATATACTTTAAAAAGTCACCTCAATTCCTTCTTAAGAGAAAAAATAGGGTATGAACAAATACTTTAAGTACTTACGAGTGTAATGAATATTTGTATAATATCAAGGATATTTACATCTTTCTGAAAGGGCAGTTTCCACATTTAAAAAAAGAACTTAGTCTATGTGTCAATATTGTAAAACTGTAAAACAAACTCTTATCATTTCCTCTTTTGGTCTTTTTGTAAGGTTGATACAATTCTTAGTTTATGCCACTTCCTAGAAATTAGTTTCTTCTATTTTTTTCTCCAGAATTATAGAATCTATTAAAATGATGAAAATAGAGAAATCAGTGCACTCCCTGAGCATTTAATGTTTGAATTCTCTTGTCAATCACAAAGTATTAATTCATACAAATTCACCTCATGATGTAACAATCTTCTCTTTAAATGTTACCAGAAGACTGTGCTAAGGTTGTCAGTTACTGTGTAGTGTTGACTGGGTGGGTGCATGCATCCCATGATCCGTGAGTGGGCTCCTTAGTGGTCAGAAAGAATTCCTTAACTGACGCAGGACATTTGTCCTTGGAGAAAATGCCACCACTACTTTGGTTTGGGAAACCTGTCTGGTGCCTGGTGCCACATGAGCCTTGTTCAAATTAAGTAGTTTACCTCTTACAGAACTAGCCACCCTCTTAGATTGCTTTTCAAGTGATTCATAGCAATGCAAATGCACTTTGCTATTGTCTTGGGGTCACTGTGTTCTTTAATCAGCTTTCATAAAATTGGAAAACCTGACTTTGGTAACTTTGGAAAGCAGCCTAACATTCCTCGTTAGGTTGTTGTTGGTTCTGCTTATCTAAGGTCTAATGGACTTCCATGACTCCAAATATTAGCAGTTGGCAGGCTAGCAGGGTGTGTGACAGAGGCCAGGGAACCAGGCAAGCTGCCTGGTTGGAACTAGAGTTCCACTACTTACTGGCTCTGTGATCTCTAGCACATTCCCGAGCCTCTCAAAGTTACTGTTTTGAAAGGAGATTTTAGTTCGGTGCTGGAGAAACAGTGGTGAGCTAAACTGTTTAAGTCCTGCCCCATAGCACTTACTTCCTGGGGAGTTTTAGACACATCTTCTCCATTGAGCGTAATAAATAAGCCTATCTTCTGAGAACAATAGTAGGATTTACAACATAGATTTGTTGTAAATATTGACTGTAACTCTCCATATTTGAAACACGTCATCAATGTCGGCTTATTACGTCATTATTTTAAGATACTGTTATCATGGTAAGATCAGTATCTTATCATATGGATAGTTTGCTGGAGAGACTGTGGGAGAAACATCTTGCCTCCAAATAACCTAACATGTTACCAGAACTATTTGGAAGACTCTCATCTTATGCATAGATAGATGCACTTCTCAGTGCTTTGTTTAATGTATAAATTAAGTAGGGTTTTTTGGCCACATTACTGTTGATATTTTGGACCAGATACTTCTTTGTGTTGGAGATTGTCCTGTGTGTAATAGGTTGTTCAGCAGCATCCTTGGCCTCCTGCCCACGAGATACCAGTAGCACTCCCAGTACAACAACCAAAATGTCTCTTGGCATTGCCATGTGTTTCCTCCTTGACAACCACTGAGCTAGAGGAGTATTTTGGAAAACTTTTCAGTTTTATCCTTTACAGAGTGCGACCTGGGATGGGTTATTTCTTTGTTGCGAAATGCATTTATCTACATGTAGGACAGACGCTTCTCTAGGACTTGAAGGGGCTGAGAGGAACCTCCATCACTGTCGGTTTCCAGAATAGCCAACAAGGCCAGCGCTTGTTCGGAGGAGCACATGATCACTAAGGAAGAAGGCTCATATTCTAGCTAAAAGATGTGCACTTGGCTTGGCACCTAGCAGTATTTTCTCTTTTCTTCTCACTCTTTCTGTTTGGGAAGCCCTCTGAGATAATAAAAATATCTTTAAATTCATATAGCTGTGTGATACAGTGGACTGAGAAGAGAAAGTCTGTGTTCATTAGAGGAAATAATTGTCTATTGACTAGGGAATTGGCTCAATTACGGTCCACCTATGTCTCTGGGAGCTTGAATTAAGTCACAAAGTGATTTAGGATGAATTGTTAAAGCACCACCAGTGATTGGTCTTGTGTAATGATTATATTAAAATAACAGTATCAATATGCTATGGATTTTGATATCCTGCCCAATTACTTCTAATATTGTAGGTGTACACTCAAGTTAGTGACTTCATATATTTGGTTGTTTCCAGGATACCTGCTAGTTATTATTACTTTTTAAATCTCAAATCACATTAACCCCAAACTCAAAAGTATTTTATTCATTCTTCAAATACTCACAGAATGGCTACTGTGTTTGGTATGGAGCACAACAAATTTAAGAGACAGTTTGTCCTCTTGGAACTGTGACTTGCAGTGAGGGACCAATGACCATGTCTGCTTGCTGTGCTGCTCTGTCCTCTGTCCCAAGCACTGTGTCCTGCATGCAGGAGAATCTCAGTATACGTCTGGTTGCAAGATTTTATGCTAATATTTCTGATTTTTTACTTGAAAGATTTTATAAGCTGATTACACAGTTTGGGAACAATTGGCAGGATGTTTTCTGCAAGCCTGCAGCGATGTGTTTAGAAGAACAAATTCCAAGAAAATGTATTGCGATGGTCCAGTGCCTCCCAAGAAGTTAATCGCAAAGCCTGCCAGGTAGATCCTTCCCAAGCAGTTGTCCCTGTGACCCTGTCTCTCTACGATGCCTGGAATTCCCAGAGGAAAGGCCAGTGCTGAAGACAACAATGTCCCCTCTCCGACTCTGATCAGGGTTTTATTGTCAGGAAATCCCCCTTTTCAGTGACTTCATTGTCTGTGTCCTCTAAACAGCCCTCCCCCACACCCCCATCCCCTGCCAGCCAATGATTTCAAGGCTTTATGGAAATGAAAAGTTGCTCTTCTTCACAAAAAAGATTGGGGCAGATAAAGTGATTAACACTTATTTTGTTCAGGAATCCATCTGAGCTACCATCCTTGAACACTCATTTGGCTTGTTGGAAGGGTAATCTCTTTCAGAAACACTGGACAGAATTGACCAATTCATTATGTATGTAAGTCTGCTTAAGAATGTTTAATTCAGTGTGCACTTATCTCCTGGCTTCCTAATCTCCTGCCTTGGCTATTCTGTTCTCTTTGAGTTCCTGCAACTCATTTCTGCCCCGATTATTGAAGCTTTCCCTGGACATTCCAGGCTCAGAATCTTGATGAATAGATTTATGAGGGGAAATGCCATCCTATTTTACTTGGTTGTTGATGACCAGATTGTTCTGGGGTAATTAAACTTGAGGAACTACAAATTTAGACAGAGAAGTATGAAAATACTTTAAACCAGTGGGGGAATATTGGAGAGTATCATAGAGAAATTCTTATACAAAGTAACTACTTTGGGCAACATGAGCAGTTTCTCAACAGCCAATTAAGAAAGATTTAGATAAAAACAAATATTCATTTAGTTCATCGTGATCATGCAAATATTTAAGAACAGGAAAAAATAATTGAATTATAGGCATCTTTCTGTGGAATATATTGTACATTTTAAAAATCCTTCTTTTGGATTCACAGGGCAGCTTTCCATAGAGGTATTACTGTCATCATCTGTAACAGGGAGAGGGGAAGTGGAGAAAATATAAAAGTACTGAAAAGTGTTGAAAGTGTTGTGTGTGGGTGTGTGCACATACACACGCACAATCTTTGTTAACACCCACATTCTTGCTTACAGGCACACATATTCCTTAGGACTCATAGAGACTTTCAAACGATGCAGAAGTACAGGACATGAAAGGAGCCCTTCCCTGAAGTTACTGCCTTTGTAGTTCATGCCTCCACTGTCTCTGATACTAACAATGCAATGAAATAAATTCATAAATGTTTGACCATAGTCATTGATAGGAAATTGGTGTTTTCACTTCTACTGTACTTGATAAACTCACAGTTGGCAGAAGCATGCTTTTTAGCAAGTGATCAGGTGCTTGCCATAAAATTTGATTATATTATTTTGTGTGTGTCTATTTATAAATTTAGGTTAGTATTCTGGACTTCAGGTAACTTTTTCTTCTATGTCCTTTACAGTAGGAGTATTTCAAGAGAAAGTACCATGAACAAAACAAAATGAAACAAACTCCCAAAAAAGCAAAACCAAAACAAAAATCACCCAAACCCCAAAAACAAAACAAAACAAGCAACATCTACAAAAAAGAAAGAGAGAGAGAGAAGAGAAAAATCCCCATGTATTTAAACTTTTACTCAAATAACTTGATGATGGTTCCCACCCCTCAAATACCCTCAACTTTTGCATTCATCAGAAAGAATCTCAAGTCATTTTATTTACTTGGATTAGACTCAATATGGTGAGGTCACACAAAGCATAGAATTGTAAGAATTGTGTAAGTTTATTTTTTAAATCAGCAAAAGAAAGCATTCTCTCTCCGCCTTTCTCTCTAATGTCTTGTGCTTTAAATGTTTGAAACCAGAATAGAACAATGTGGGTTATTTGTTTGGTAATTATCACTGGGCTCTGGAGACATGCTGGGGAATTTTACCATATGAGAAGAAGAAAACTGGGGAGGAGTGTTCCAGGGAGAGGAGACCAGTATGCAAAGATAGGGTTCATGATGAGGCAGAAAATAGGGGTTCTCATACAGGGGACCCAGAGAAGAGGGTTGAGGTCAGATTTTAAAAGTTCGTGCCTGTTGTACTGCAGAATTTAGGCTTCATCTTTTAAGAAGGAGAGAAAGCAGCAGTGTGCATGAAGGGTCAGGATCAGATGTCTGTTTTGGGTGGTGGCTAGGACTGATGTGAGGGGTGGACTGGGAAAAAGAAGGAAAGGAAGATTGGTCATGTTTTTGTAACAAGAGTTTAGCCCTCTGTGGGAAAAGAGGGCATGAAAGTGTTCATTTCCTTTATGTCTTGTTCAATGAATGCCAAAATCTTCTCAGTTCTCAATAAGAAGAGACTTTGTAATCATGTACACGTACCCATGGTGATTGGAAGTCATTTGCATTTACTGCTCCATACATGTAAATCATGGTGATCTTAGGAAGAAAGAATTATAAATATCTAAAAAAAACTCATTTGAATGCATTTCTGAAAATTCATTGTTATACAACCATTTCTTTCAGGTAGTGTAAGGTCTTACCAGAATTATTTTATACAAGCGAAATAGACCACTTTTAGACACTATTTGATTCAGTGAGTTATTAAATTTCACATCTTCCAGGTTTTATTTTTTCTGATGCTATAGTTCAAGATAATGTTTTTTTAATACTACATGCAGAATTCCAGAGATTCATAATAGCTTATGACATCTTAATGTCCACAGTGACATTCAACTGGTCATATCCAACTGTGATAAACAGCTCTATACTCTATAAAAGAAGGCAGTCATGAAGTAAATGCAGAAAAATGCAAACAGTCCTTCAATCTTATGAATAATGTTACAGATCCTGAATGTTAATTTTGAAGAAAACACATGCTTAGATTTAAAGTTTGTGCCTTCAACTCAGTCCTTTTATTCTTCCAGAGGAAAAAAAAATATCAAGCAGCTACATTAAATGAATTTAATGAACTGCAAAGACTGACATTTTCACTATAAAAGTCACACTTCATTTAATGAGTAGTTAAATATTGATGCTATATTAAAATACAGGCAGAATAAAAATGGTACAATGGATTTCAAAATAGGAATTCAGGGTTCTTTTATGCTGAAAATTTCATGAAGTGAAAAAGAAGTATCGTTCATCAGAATGTCTTCATAAACACAAATATTCCAGTGAAATAGAATAGCCTGCAGTATGTAAGTCCCTGGAGATAAACAGAGGTAAGTCTTTCTTTCCACTCTTTGGTTCTGTGTCAGTTTTGGTCGCCAAGGGATGTGATGATGTTAAATACAGTTCCTGTCTTCAGTGGGAGTGGGGCTGGAATGATGCAGGAGTTGGGTCTGTGAATCGATCTACTTGAAAAAGTAAAAACTAGATGTTGACGTCTATGCTATACAAATAAGCGAGCTAGGTCCTCTCTCTCCTCTCTTGAGAGCTCTCCAGTGGCTCCTTGGTGCATGCAGAGTGAAAGCTAAAGTCTCTACAAAAGCCTATAGCTTGATGACTGCCATTATCTTTGATCTCATCTAGACCTGGCTCGGTCCCCTCTCCTTATTATATGGAAATTCCATGCTCCTTCTCACCTCAAGGCCTGTAGTTTATTTCCTTCTGCCCCAAATCCTGTTTTTCAGATAGTTTTATGACTTCCTTCCACATATTCTTTAGGTCTCTTTTCAATATAATCTTCAGAGGGAGGCTTTTGTAACCCTGTCCAATTGAGTTTTCTTTCCTTTTCCTGATCTTTTCTTCTATCATCTCGGCTTGACTTTACTGAAAGCGGTTACTTGCCATTAGCAAACATAGTAGTTTAATTTTGTTGTCTGTCTATCCCATGTTAGAATATAACCTCATAAATGCAGATATTTTGTTGCCTTGGGCCCTTGATTAATCCCCAGAGCCAAGAACTGTGCTTGCTACAGAGGAGACATTCAGGAAGTATTCGTCAATAGGAACTGGTGGTGAATGCCTGTAATCCCAGCATTCTGGAAGGCTGAAGCAAGAGGACTGCAAGTTTGAGCCCAGGTGGAGCAATTTAGTGACTTAATGAGACCCTGCCTCAAAATAAAAAATAAAGTGTTGTTGTAGATCAGTGTGATGGTCCTGATGCAATCCTCACTACTGTCAAAAAGAAAAAGTTATTTGTCCAACACATGATTAAATGAAGCAAAGTATGTTTTACGTCAAAACGGAATTTGCAAGGGAGCTACTGTCTTTGGTAGTTGGAAACAGAAACCAGGCTATCAGGAGAGGACCTAACTTGTAGCTTTTGGATCCATCTGTGCAGAAAGTGTGACCAGCTTGTTCAAGGCCACCTAAGATTCTTCCGGTTTAGCAAGTGTGACCCATGCCCCAGCAAACTGGGATCGTCACCCCGGGCACAGACAACCATGAGAGTTTACAGCAGGTGAGGAATCACTGACGCAGGTGTCACAGGTACCAAGAATATGCTAACGTGGCTGCGGATGACCTGTCTGGGTGTGAGACGGAGGGTCCTGCTGGTCAGAACGCAGTGCTGCCTAACTGAGGTGGCTACAGCGCCACCCTGGCCGATGGTAGCTCTAGGGAATTGCAGGCCAGTGTTAATATGAACTCATTTGTTCAAGGGGAGCCAGAAATTTTGATTTCTGTAATACTCTTCATTTAAAAAAAATGTTAGCGCTAGAAACTCTGTAAAGATTGCTTATGGCCTGTGGGCTGCCATTTGGTTGCCTCCACTGCAGAAAGAAGACCCGGGTTTCTAGTTCATTAGGAGACAAAGCCTATGGATGTCATCTTTAAGTACTAAATGAAGAATATCGTTATTAAATACCTTTATTGTTTGGAGAAAAGAAATATTGTTGGTAGATATAAGCAAAGGTTTTGGGTAGTTTACATAGAATGCTGTTAATATTTATGGAGTATTTATGGACTGTGTATAACTACTTTATATGAATTAACAAATTTAATCCTCAACACAGCTAAAATGTAAGTACTATGAATGTCCCAATTATATAGGAGGAAATAGGGTTAAGATTAAATACATTATTTGAAGTCTTAGACTTAGAAGAGCTAGGTGTGTGATTTGGACCCAGCAGGCTAGTTCCAGAGACTGTGTTTCAGGATTCTCAAACTTGAGTCGGCACAGAGTGACCCAGGGGCATTGTCAAAACTCAGATTGCTGGAGCCCCACACTCAAGAGTTTTTTATTTAGTAATTCTGGGGTGGTGCCCAAGAATTTGCATTTCTTACAAGTTCTTAGGTAATGCTCACATTGCCATCCTGTGTCATGATTCGAGCACCAATGCTCTGAACCATGTCAAGACTTCCAAAGGGACCAGGGACCACTGGAAAGAATCTACTTCTGTCCACTGAGTCTCTGCAGTCTTGTTTAAATACTCGGAGGATAACAGTATCATTGGCACAGGTAGTCAAGACAAAGGTAAAATATTTAATGTGCATTGTCTAAGTCAATTTTCCACTTCTACAACAATATCTGAGAGTGGGGTGATTTATAAAGTAGTGAGATTTATTTTGGCTCATAGTTCTAGTGTTGTATAGATTGAGGAACTGCTCCTAGTAAGGGCTGTGTGCTATTTTGACTGAAGAGGCAAAGTGGAAGGGAAGTGGAAGAAACAGCATGTGAGCTAGGGAGTGACAAGGGGTACCTGGCTCAGTTTCTAACAACCTGCTTTTGCAACCTGTTTCCACGGGAAGGAATCCCATCCAGAGAAAACAAACCCAGTCTCACAAGAGAGACATTAATCCATTCATAAGGCTGGAGCACCCATGACCTAATCATCTCTCAGAGACCCTGGGTCCCATCGCCTTTACATTGCCAAATTTCAGCCTAAGTTTTGGTGGGAACAAACCAATTCAAACCAAAATAGGCATAAAACAAGAATATAACAGGAAGCATTTCTGGACCCTTGTGATACGGGACCACTGAAGTTTTTTTCAGCTGAATACCAAAGACTTCTGTTTGTTTCCAAACATCTAGCAAGACAGTGGGATGAGCTGGTGTGGGATTAGAGGAAACTAAAGCCAGGCTGTGCTGGGCTTCTCCCATTGGTAGAGTGTGGTATGATTATTTTTAGTTATGAAGATCTGTTTTTAAATCATACTGAATTACTTAGAATACATTTTCTTGCCATTTCTTATTCATTCTGTTATTACATCAGCAAGAAGATCTCAGTTTGGTACCAATATGTCTTTAACACCTAATACTTGCTAATCTCTGTTTTTACAAGGAGGTTGAGTGAAGGAGGGAGGGAGGGTGGGAAAACTTGCAGAGTGCAGTTCCAGACTCTTCAGTAGCTTGAAGTTTGCTGAATTTAAATACATTATTTTGCTTTCAGTTTATTTCTCTTGTTACATTCTGTATATGGCAAGGGATGCTTGTTTTCCATTTATGATTCACACACTTCTTTGTTAAAAAAATGCACTTAATTTTATTCAGATGATTGAATTAAAGAGAACCAAAGATTGACAATATCTTGTCCTTAATTCCAATATTCTAAATGCTTTGAAAAATGAAGATTTTTTTCCTCCAAGTTAAGTTTATGGCAACACATATACAACGGAACCTGACTAACTCACTTTTGACCATTTTTGTTCTGTCTTTTTTTTATCTCTTTGTGTGAAATTCAGGCATTTTGTTGCAGAACTATCCACTAGATGTGTTATGTAGTAGATGGAATATACTCTGTATCACTTTTATAAAATTTGCAAACTCTCTCATGGAAAACACATCTGGCCCCACGATTGTGGATAAGGAGGCCTGTGGTCCTGTTTAAATGGCCAGATGTGTGCAGGTGGGATATCCATAACTCACATTGGCAGACCTTGATTTAGAAGGAAGAACTATTATTTGAGGTGAGTATATTAATGTGAACAAACATAACATGTGCTAGGTTTTTCGGCTTTTGCTGAATAGTGGTTTTGGATCTGTGTTTTAGGAAGTAGTGTACTGTATTTTGCATAAGATGAAGTGCTAACCCTTCTGCCAAGCCTGGTCTTTTAAAATGAAAGTTTCTCAGGCAGATAATTGTAGAATCATTTGTACTGTTTCATAGGAAAACAAAGCATTCCCTGAAAAGCTAGCTTTTAAATGTGTTTAGAGATCTTTTGGGAATTTTTTTAGAGTGCTAGTTACTCATGGATCTGCTCTTAATGTTAGGAGTTTGCTTCCTAAAACCTTGTGAAGTCGGACATTTCAGACATATGGTATCTATAGCCATATTCCAGTTTCCTATGGTTGTTGGTACCATGTATTTGCAGACCATATTAGTACTTTTTTCTTGGTAAGAAGTGCTGTCTGAATTTTATCTTCTGAGTGTAAAATGTGGCAGCCTGGTCAACAGTCATGTCCCTTTCATCTTTCGTTCAGCTGGATTTAACTTCTTTCACTCAACCCTATCTAACATAGGGTTAGATCAAATGGTAGAGAACACTCAGATATCCATAGAAAGTTTAGTGAAGGGGTATTGGGGGCAAACTAGCTTAGGAAGTGAGCCTTCATTATCAGGTAACCGTCTATATAAGAATATAGACCTGATCCTGTGGTCCGACTGCCTCATGCATCTTGGGGTCCGACTGATAGTGTATTTTATCAGTGTGTTTGATGATTGCACTAGTCCTCGTGCTTCTACTTTAAATAAGATGAAAGTGGCTGGGAATAATGAGATATAAATTTGAATATAACTTCACAAGCTAATGTAGTTTGCATGGGCTTTAAACAATTAGTAGCCACCAAAATATTTATAGATAGCAGAAGACAGTTTAGCCCATCCATCTGTCTTAAGACATTTTGTGCTTAGAGAAGGTTGGTCTTACATGCCTTGAGTGATACTGTTTCCTTTTGATCTTGTTGTCATTAGTGGTCCCAGAATTCATCCTCATTTCAGAAAAGGATTTCCCGATAAATGACATTTTACCCTTCCATACCTTCTTCCAGCTTCTAAATCTAGGCTCATTAATCATCCTCTTTTGTGTTTACATTCAAGTTTAAATTTTGGTAGAAAAACAGTTGAAATGATTTACCCAGCCATTGAATATTAATCATTGAAATGGATTCAAATCTAAAACATATCTTAATAGGGAAGAGAGTGTTTGGGAATTAAGCTTATTGATCATCATGTTTGTGATTTGTGAGAAATATATCGAGCAAAGTAGTTCTTTGTATTATTCAGATGAACATTTAACCCTTAATTCAATATTATTATGAGGTATTCTCATCTCTGTTTCATATAGTACTGTATTTTATGAAAGTAAATGTAGATATTTAAGAAATACATTGCTGACAATTCTAGTAAATATTAGAATTCTATATTAAAGCTGTGTTAGGATTGATGCCATTAGCAGCAATATAGAGAAGATGTTTTATTAAATACTAATTTCATATGTTATTTAACAAGTAGCTGGCTTTGAACACATTAATCTCCCTTTTTAATTCAAGGTTGATGGTCTGGGTCTTACATATTGTATCCCTGAATAGGCCATTCAATAACTATGCAAAATATCTATTTCTCCCATGGGTATTTGTGCTTTGATATATTCTGATCCTTATTAAATTTAAACAGGATCAAATTTATACAGCTCTGGCAGAGATTTATTAAAATACACTGAATGGACAGCTTGTGGGAGTGCAGTGTACTGTAATAACATATGCTTTTTACCAGAGAATAGTAATTATTGAGAATCAAATAAATCTGTAGGAGGTTAAGTATATATGGAAAAGATATCAATTGCAGTTCTCCAAAACTAGGCTGAAATATTTGAAGATGTGTAACTGTGCAAAATAATGAATCTTATCTTTTAGATTCCAAATATTTAGAAATATTTGAAAATGACAGTTTTTAGTGATGTTTTAAATTCCACAGAGGAAGGTGGCTCAACATTATCAGAAGTGTTACATGAGTTTAGCATACACCATCTGTAAAGGCACCCATGTGTTTACTTTGCCCTACTTTGTATTTGTTTTGAAAAAAAAATCACACATTCCTTTTTGAAGCAGAAATCTTTATGTCTCTTTTGGTTGGGGATTTGGGAGAAGGATTATAGAAGAAGTATAAAGACAAATATTTTTGATCCTTTTAATTTATATATTTTTAAAAAATATATATTATTTTGTTTATACTTTCTAACAGTCTTGAGGTGTTTAATCTGAACAGATGGAAATATTTTTAGTTTACTTGGTGGGATGGCATTTTCTGTTAAGGATACCTAGTATTTTCAATACTGGACTTGTAGGTAAGATACATAACATCTGTTCTTTCAGAGCTCCTGTTACTTATATGTTTTACATTTCATAAATTAAATTTTGTTACAGTAGTCATTATGAATGTTTTCCTCTTTCCGTAGTAATAGACCCCCTTGATATGGACCAGGGCATCGCAAGAACAGAGCCTTCAGTGTGCCAAGAGGGGAATATTTTGTCATAGTAATGCATCCTGACTTGCCAACACATTCTTCTCTTTCCAGTGTCGGGATATCTTTGTCTGTTTAATTCTTCCTTGGGTAGACACAGTGGCAGGTGGCCCTTTTCCTTTCCTGCTTTAAAGAGTGTGAATGTCAAGTGAAACCAGGCTCAGGTGTTTGGGAACCAAATGGGTCTTTGAATAGTGGTATCTGGAGGAAGTATATTAAAATTTCTTCAATTTTATCCTAAATTACACTGAGTGTGGTAAGTGGTAGTTATGGCAAGAGGTGGGAAGTAACGTTTTCTGCTCTGTATTATGGCATCTAAAATTTTTTCTGCTTATTTTTCCTTAATATTTTATGTGCATAGATGTGTGTAGTTTTATGGAAGAATCACTGTTGATGCATGCTTCATAGTGTTATGTTGGCTTCTGAGTGATATTTGGGTGTTCCTAATGTTGTTCTTATTAGGTACTTCGTAGGAATTATGCTTATATTTCATAAAAATATCATCGGTATTTTTTCTTTTTGTGGTTAGCAACAGATACATTGAGATATAATGTATTTATAATAAACTTTGCCAATGTAAAGTGTGCTGCTTGATACATTTTGACAAATATATACAGTTATGAACAACTCATGATATAGAAGTTTCCATCACCAAAGAGATCCTTGTACCTCCTTACTGTCAGCCCTGTGCCCCTGATCTGCTTTCTGTCTATATGATTTGTATAATACGCACTTATCATAAGTTCACTAAATTAAACTGTATGTATGTAAATGTATTCTCACCCATACTGGTAAACCTTGGGGGTTACCATATGTTTCATTTTATAAAAAATATCTTTTAGGAATTTTGATCTTGTAGTATCATTATTAATAGAAAGAGAAATTGTCAGAATTATGGAGGTTAAGCAATTTAAGGCATTTATAATACAAAAAGTTTTTAAATGCCTCTTGGTACTTAGAAAGCATACCTGGTTCTATTGCCAGCTTGTCTCTTTTATTGTTGCTGTTGAGTGAGACAGATTTTTCTAAATACATTGAAGTGATCAATCCAGTTCCTTTTTCTTGCAAATTAAAAGGTCTTATTTCTATGTTTACGTATGGATGAGGCCAGCATTGTAATTTGTCTTTTGTAGTGTTAGCTAGAGCTACAGGAATACATGAACCTAGTACCTGAAATATGAAAATTGATAAAAACAGTGATGATTTTTTTTAAAGTCATGAAGATCATAATGTTCACATTGGGCTATAGTCTTAGGTATTCTATCTGCTACCATATTGGATTTCTGTGTAAAATTTGAAAGTTATTTTACTTTTGAGGTAATCTGCAATATCAATACTTTAGGTGAACTGAAATACCTTTTTGGTTCTGAACAACATACATTCTTTCAAAGTTTTTTTATTTTTAAAATGTGCATATTTGAATTATATAATAATAATATCAGCATATCAGTATAATATGCATGCATACGTATGTATGTACAGATTCACATTCTTCTTAAAAATAATTTTAAATAGAAAGAAGGGAAGGCCTCACAGTGATTGTGTCACTGTCATTTTACAGTCAGTGGTTCAGAAGACGGACTCTAAATATAATTAAAGTAATGTTATAAGCATTTTAGATATTGCTTAATGCCAATAGAAACAGTGAGAAAATAGGATGCTAATGTATTTTGCTGTAGGCATCCACAATACCAACAAAAAGGAAGTCAAAAGGACAAAAGAAAAGAATATCAGCTTGTGCTCTTTCACTCTTTTACCTCCTTCAAATTTAGAGAGTAACATGATCACTTAGCTTCATAAATACGGAGCTCTTAAATCCTCTGCAGTAACAAGGGCATGTTTTAATGTTGTCAGAACTTTTGTTTGCACCTGGTGTTACACTTGATCACTGAATAATTGAGTGATAATGACTGTTATTTTTAAACTGAAGTATAACATCAGGGGAGGATGAGAAACACAAAACACTCCACTTTCCAAAGCAGTTAGGGAAAATATTTGTGTCAAGCATGATAGAGTTGTTGAAAGTAAATCCAGTCAGCAATCCAAACTCAGAACATAAGTCATGGTATGAATTTTTCTGCAGCTCAAAGAAATCAGACTCTTTTCTTTATTACATGAAGATGGAAAAATTCAAACAGAGAAAGACTAGTAGACTTCAAACACCTTGAAGCTGGGTTAGGAATTATTCAGGACCAAGGACAAGGGCAAACACTCGCCTCTCCCCACTTAAAATTCTTTTAAAACACACTTTTGTTGCTATACTTTTTTTTTCTTTCTGAGATAGAGTTTTGCTATGCAGCTCAGGCTGGCCTTGAGCTCACTTTGTAGCCCAGGCTACAAAGTCTCAAACTTGCAAGGATCCACCTGACTCAGCCTCCCTAGTGCTAGGATTACAGGAGTGTGCCACCACACTCAGCTTTGTTGATATACTTTTAAGTTACTTGCTTGTTTAATTTGTTCATTTTTGGAAATTTCCTACAAAATAACAAGTAGAGACTGTGACAAAACAAGACAGACTAGAGCTCTGCTTTCATGGAACTTGTATTCTCTTGAGTCCTTTTATGAAGCCAGCTGTTATATACGCTAGTCTTCTGGGGCTTGATTCCTCCGAGTTAATTTCTATCTCCCTTATAAATGCCACTTTTTAGATTCTCTATCTACTGGTCTCCCACTGTTCTCATCCTCCTATGGTCTTCACAAGCCTTCCTTTCAGGCTTTATTGAACTCGCTAGATCTGTTCTTATCTCTGCTTTTATAACCATATTGAGAAAATAATCCAGGTACCTACTTTCCTTGTTTCATAAATGGCTTCTCGATGAAGTGTGTTTTGTAAATAGTTTAGTAGTTAAGTGCCAGTTGGAATACTGCTAAAACTAGTCATGTGTAGTTAAACATGTAAGCATTGCCCTCTCATTCATGATTGAAGTGGTATCAATAAGAAAAGAAGTATAATATTTAATTTAAAAGATATCTATTTAAGCCACAATAATTTGTTAAACTTTTGTTTTGAGAAGCAGTCTGATATAGTCGCAAAACAAAGATTTGTAGTCTGAACACCCTAAGTTTGACCCCATTTATTGGCTTCATGACTTTGTTTACATTATTTAATATCTTTGAACTATGATGTAGAAATAAAGTGATAGCAGTATCAATCTCAAGTCCATTGTAAGGTTTAGTAGTATGTACATCATGTAGAAAAATTTATGTAAATTCACTTCTTCCTTTTCTGTAGTATTAAATGATATTTATTGAACAAAACTCAGAATAATTTTTCCTGTGCAAATATTTAACTTTCTAAATGAGAGTTATCAGGAAAGTAGAGACACATATTCGTTGTATCCCAGACATGTGGTCAGTGAAAGAGTTTTGAAAGACTTACTGTTTAAACTTCTCATTGAAGAATAGTGTGTATAAAGTCACAAATCATCAATGTATAGCTTTAAGGGTTTTTACAGTCACTTAAGTGTGTTAGTAAAGCATAGAAGCTAAGCAATGAACTTGCCCTTATTTTAAAAGTTCCACATTTTATAGTTTTCAATTTTAGAATGGTCCCTCTATCCTAATTCTAAGTCCTCCTTGCTTTTATTCAGTAAAGGTTTAATTTGAGGGCAGTTGAGTCATGGCACTTTTATTTGGGAAGGAAGTTAACATTGGATCTGCCCTGTAGAATTGTAGGTACATTCTCTCTTATGAGCTGTGTGTATAATATCCCATTTTAATAATAAAAGACTTCAGGTTTCAGTGTATTTTCAGTTTCCATGTCACCTGTGTTTGTGCAATTTTAACTCCTACGACTTCCATTGCTGAGATTTCAATTGCATGAACATTTAGGAAGTGTGAACCTAGTCCTAGAGGTATTATCACATTGAATATACAAAGAGGAAATAGTCATCATCTTTGTGAAGAGTATGCCATACATCTCCAGTGGTCATAGCACAAAGTGTCTGTGGAACACAAAGGTAAAACGTATTACCGATTCCTTGGAAGATGATGTGCTAATAGTGAGGTCAGGAGTTAAAAACAGAGAACCAGTTGCTTTTCCTATACCATGCATCCTTAATGTTCTTTGGGTAAGCTTATTCAGCTTTTTGGTTGAGGCCTCAACCTCTTTTTGTTATGCCTCCCAAAGAATCATTTGCTATTTACATTATGGCCATTCTTTCCTGCGATCCACACTGTGGGGAACAGTGTGATTTTGTGTATATACATATATTAAAGCATTGGAAGGAGAAAATTAATTGACTTTTGGGTGTGGAGAGTGATATTGTATATTTACTTACTTATTTTTGCTTACCTTGCCCATACCATAGTCTTTAAGAACTGTTTTATCTTTTCCAAATTTACATGTAAACATTCTCTGGCTATCACTTTGCCGAAGGCATTTTAAATTATTTCCTTCCTTCCTTCCTTCCTTCCTACCTTCTTTGTCTGTCCTTTGTTGTTTCTGTTTAAACATGCCGGTCATATACCTAACTCGGGGTTTTCCTACTTGTTCTTTCTTCTGTCAGGAATACTTTCCCCAGATCTTTATAAGGCCAGCCCTTTATCATTTATGCTTTAAGTCAGAAATGCCACCTGCTCTGGGAAGGCTTTCCTGTTTGCCCTTTCAAAAGTAGCCTACCTTCCAAAGAATTTGAAGCCATGTAATCTTATTTTTCTCGTCTGAAATTATTTCCTGCCATCTGTCTTTGCTCTCACTCACTGGGATGTGGAGCACACCTTTTTTCATTGCTAGCCACAGGCCATTTGTGGCATGGATGGATGTATTGAGCAGCAACAATGCTCTTGGTAAATAAGAAGCAGAGGATCAGGTTGGTTGTGACATTCTTAAAGTTCTCAGTAATAGATCATTTAGGGTTGGAATTATTTTAAATGGGTTGTATATTTGATCCACCAGCTTTCCTAATTTTTCCTTGAAAAACTTCCCAGCAGTTTAGCAACTATTTCGGGTACAAATTTTCATCTTTTTGATTCAGCTAAAACCAAATCAGCTTGAGACAATATTTATATGTCTTTTCTAGAATATACCCAGGTTTCTGGGGCATGGTAATACAAATTACCTTGTGTTTCCATGGTCTATCTTATAGATGAGCCACCAAGTATAGTCAAAGAGAAGCCATAAGGAAGCTTACTGTGGGAAGGAGACAGGACAGGGACCACCATTTTTAAAACTGGAGAACATTGCTTGAACTTGGAACATCTGATTCCAAGTGCACTGCTCCACGATGTGGAGCAGCCTCTCTCAATATCCTGATTTTGTATGGTAGGGTATTATTTTTGATATTTGAAATTATGAAGGCTAACATGCTTTAACATGGAACAAAATTTTTAACATACTATTGCTTTCCAACTCATTTAGAATTTGGACTAATGGTTCTCAAACTTCTTGGAATCTTAAGACTCACTCTCCATGTTTCCTTAGCTGTGTGGACCTTGGGTTAGTTTCCTGTGTGCATTCTTTCCTGTGAGCACAAGTGAGACAACAGCAAAAACACAAGACTGTATTTTGAAAAGCAGAGAAGCAAGCATCCTAATATAGGAATACTTTGCCACCTACAGAAATGTATTTTTAAATTTTTAATATCTTCTTTATATTCACTTTTCCTTTGTATTACAACTGCTTTTGGGGGAGCATACTTTACTATATTTTTTTAGCATTCTGAATTTCACAGTGTTTTACAAGATGTACTTGTTCTCATTAGCTACAATTTGCATTCTCATGATGATGCTTAGATGGTCTCAACAGGACCTGTCCAGGGAGCCCTTTAAGCTTCCTCCATGGTCTTGTCACTGTTACCTTCAGGCTTGTTTTCTAACACCACAGAAGTTCCAGTTAATCTGGATTTTTCTCCTATCCTTGCTCATGGAATTAGCTGTTCTTCTCATAACTTCAGTTCCTTTTAGTAGAGAACAGAGTTAAACAGTCCAAACTTTGGGTGCTAGGAGTTCTGTTAAGTTGTGCTATTTAAGGGCTTGTAGAGGGAAAAAATGACTTCCTGTTTAGGTCATTTCAGGGAAGAAGCTAGGAAAACACACACACACCACACACACACACACACACACACACACACACACTTTGGTTATGAATTCAAATAGCTGTTCCAAGTTTAAATCCAGCCTTACTGAATCCATTTTTATTTTGTCCTAATATGATTTTTTAAACATACTTGCTTCTGATTTTTAAGGTCCTTAACACTAAGTATTACTTTTATTTCCTTCTCATCTTTAACCTTCATCTTATCCATTGCCTTAGTGTGTTTACTTTTTTGGCACAAATATTTTAAGGTTATCTATGCTTGTCATAAGGAAAAAGGGGAAAGCAAATCAAACACCTCAGCTTTTATCTTATAAGCAGCATCATTTGTACCAAGGTTAACTGTCTCTTTGATGTATCCCTTGGAAATGCGGCAGATAGAGTTGGATGTACAAGGAAAAGGGTCAGGATTCAAGGGGTTGGAGATCTTTTGCCCAGAAGCTCAATCCTTACTATTACAAATAGTAAATATCTCTGATTTCTGAGAGAAGATAGGACTGGGGGGCGTTTTGGACTCACCTTTCAAATACCATGGTTTTCCATTATTGTGCTGTCTTGAGAACCATTGTTGTGGGTCTAGACTTGGGACTTGCTAATTCTGATTTAAAGGTTAATTGCATTAGTAGGACAGCAAATGACAAATTGAGTTCTGTATTATAAACTGGTATGCTAAAAGTCTATTTTAACTATTACCTAGCAGGTACTGTGTTTGTATGCATTTAAACATTGTGTATGTGTGCACACACATACCCACACTAACACAGACATATTCGGCCACATTGCATCATCTGGAGGAATTGTGAGTGGGCATGTGTGATTGGCAAGTGTGAAATTGAATTTAATATGAGATTCTGTGTCTTAGGTAAAATATTTGAAAGAATGTTGATAGCAGAAAAGCTGTCTAGCTTTAGAAAAAATGGCTATGTGTTTTGGGAGCAAGAGGTCTGAATGTTAGGATTTCATTTAAATGGCAAAACACTTTTAGAGCTACACTGAAGAATTTAGTTTTAGTGGGAAAACTTTAATTTGCCTATAGCATGAGAGGTACAAGTTATTAATTGCACTAAAGATAACATGCTAATTAAAAGGTTCATGTATAGTTATCAGAGGTTAACAGTGCACACTGACAGACTTAGAATGGAAACTAATTATATTATGTTCTCTAAAAGGAGTATTTTTACCCGCGAATGTAGATACCTTATTATAGCACTATTTTTTCTTAGCCTGGAAAAAAGTCTTTTAGATGTTCTTTGTAATGAAGCTGCAATGATAAGCATTCAAACTGATGATGAAGCTATATAAATAGCTTTAGTTGCAACATTAGCTTCCAGCATAGTTACCAGGATAATTCCAAGTAAACGTTTGCTCTTATTTTCAACTGAGAAGAAATATACACAAAGTAGAATCTTCTTCAGTTTATCATCCTGTGTTGAAAAAGTATCAAAACAATCAAGATTTTTAGAAATGCTCTAATATTCCTTTGTAAAATGCTTTATCACTAATAGTCATCTATTTTCTGCCTGCCAGGAGATTGAATTTATGCACTCGTCCATTAAATTTTTTTGCCTCTGAATTTAAATTATGAAATGTATTTTATGTCTGAAAGTATCACTAATGAGTTTGCTTAAAGAAGAATATGGTGCAATGATCACCTAGTTGCCCAGGGAGCAATTGAATGGAAACTTCTCATTTAGAATGACTTTTTGAGTTGCAAAGTCCTCCCTTCCCCTCCCTAGAGACACTTTCCTGAATTTTGCTTTATCTCCCCCTCCCTTTTTAAAGCTTTCCCATGTGTCTATTTGTCTTTCAACAGTATATTAGTCTTGCAAGTTTCAGATCTCTTTTTAAGTGAAATTATATTGCATATCTTGTTGTTTTTACTTGGTTTCCCCCTTCAGTGTTAGTTTTGTCACGTGCATCTAGATGGGTGCATATGTCCATACTTCTGTTTTCAGTGCTGTGTAGTAATCTTTTGTATGACTCCACCACTTTTGTCTTGAGACATTTGAGTTGTTGCTAGCATTTTGTTCTCATGAACAATTTTTCTACAGCCAACATTGTGTATGTACACTTGATGTACATGTGCAGGAGATTTTAACCTCTCTTAAGTGTAAAATGCTGGAGCTTTAGGATGTGTGACTGCCTAGAGAATGTTGAATTTTGTTCCAGAGGGGTTGTGCTAATTCACACTCCCACCTGCAATGTATCTGTGTTACACATTTCCTCCAAATTTGCTTTCATAATGAAAATTTCCAGGTATTTGTATAATTAACTCTCTAATACAAAGAGACATTTTCTTATACAGTAGAAACTTGTAGAAACTCTGCTATATGATAACATACATTTTTGCTAACAATAGTCAAAATGGTCAATATTTGACTTCCATGTGAACCTTGGATTACTCATGGCATTCCTTTATTTTATTAATACGGACACAATGAGCATATGTCATTTTCCTTAAAAATAGTTTTGAACCAATACTACTTGTCTAAGGCCTAGTTCACTTAATAAGACACTTGCAAATAATTAAGTGAATGTGTTGAAATGAAGACTTCAGTGACTTCTGTAGGGTTTGCCTTCATCGTAGAAGCACACCTTCGAGGAGAGGAGAACTCATATTATTCAGCCAGCAGTAATTCTTTCAAACCTTTAATTTTATTTTTTATTGCAGAGTTCTTATTTCTTTTATGTGGTATTCCTGTGTTGACAGTGATACAGAAGTCAACATCCCCTCTCTCTTTATTTTCCTTGAATAAAATGGACAATTTGGAAAACCATCAATTTCATTCTGTAATTCTGGAGACTTTTTAAAAATACATACCACAGATATTCATGGACGACAGTTTGAAATGTGAACTGCCGCACATTTTAACATTTTAACAATATATTATAGCTTGATGGGTTCTTTCACTGTAAGAGTCAGGGCCTGTAGAGTTGGAGATTTGGAGCTGTTTAAGCAGAATTCCCATCTCTGTGGGTGACTCTTAATCATGGTTTCCAACTACTTAAAGCCATGGGCCTGCATGATAACATCCTTTGAGAATTTGGCACATACAGCACTACATTATACGCTTCTTGGATGAAGTGGATATAGAAGGATATTCTAAGGAGAGTCCCTGTTTTAGGGAAGAGAATATTAATGTATAAGTTAATCATGTTTTTAAACTTCAAAATGATTATAGGTAATATCTCATCAAAAGAGACCTCCTCAATATTTTCTCCCATTGCTCCATTCCTGTGTAAGGATGCTGTCACCTGCAGCTTACCTGTGGGATGTGACATTCCAGAGAACCATTTGAACTTGACCAAGGAGTATGTGGTGGTGGGCTTCTTAGGCCTCCAAGACCCTGTTGCTGCTAACAGACACTCTTGAAACAGAGGACCAGGAATCCCTGAGACCCTTGCCAGACCTTTCATAGTTTTCCAGTCTCTAGTCCTGTGTGGCCATCAAGTGATGGGCTGTGTCATTGATGACATTGGTTGACTGTGTTTTGTGACTTCTCACTTATGAGAGGTTACTCACCATGCTGTTCCTTCCTGTTTCTTCACCTTTGACCTGCCTCAACCACTTAAGGAACCACTTGTTCCTTTTTATCTGTGTTGTTTATTCTTGTCTTTTAGTAGCCAAATCTGTGCTGTCCTGGGAACTGAAGCTTTGAACATTTTGCTGTGTTTTAGACATAAATCCACTAAGAGTTATTAGTGCATTGTTTTTAGTATGAGCAGAGTGTTAATTGCACCATATCTAGGACTCTTGGATGTAGCTTTCAAGACTAATACTGAGACATTTCTCTTGTCATGACTGTAATTTGTAAACCTGTCAATGTAGGGCTTTACCTAAGTTTAGATAAACATTAAGATTCTTCTAGAGATACTTCATTCTCACTCTGTATGAAATTACTGAGTAGTCACATGTGATTTTGACTTCTTGTAATCTCTGCAAAGAACTTGGGGCTAATCCATTAGACCATTCTCTGGAAATCAAAGCAGTTAGTGATTTTTGTGGCAAATCCAGTCACCAGCTTCATGAAAACCCAATCTGGTTATATTATCTGGCTTAATCTGTAATTATTCCTGTGCTTCCAGATTGTCATTCAGTGTGTTTGATGCATAGAGACTGGCATTGAGAGTTTTTTTAATAACTAAAGAAACAAGCAGACAAGTAATTCCTCCAAAGAAATGAGTTAGCTAGGTTATTGTTTTTATTGAATGAGAGGTTAATAAAATCAGAACTATAGTGACACAGTTTAATCATTCAGTGATTTCATTTGATTGCTTTGTTCTTAAATGTATTGCTGACCCTGGTTAGAGTAGTAAAATGGAAAAGTTCAGAGATCCCTAGCTAGGTCTTTATTTCCTACATAGTAAATTTCTTAATGGATCCTCCTGTGTTTCTTCGTGTGTGTGTGTGTGTGTGTGTGGTGCTGATAAGTGAACACAAGGCCTTTGCACTAAGCAACATCCCCAGTCCTTTTTATTTTTGAGCCAGGGTCTGTTGCTCAGGCTAGACTTGAACTTGTGATTTATCACAGTATGGGTCTTCTCTTCTTAGTACATCTCCCAAGGGCTGCTATTCTGCTGGACTGACTTCTCTCTTCTTCCTTGGATTAGGTCCTTGTCTTGCCCTTCTGTCTTTCATTGTCCTTTTCATGCCCATCTCATTGGTCTCTGAGAGCCTCCTGTATCCTGTAAGTGAAACAAACCACATTTCTCTCATGCTTTAAATTTTATGTCAGCTTTTATCATGGGAACACAAAGTGAGCGTAAATCTAACTTGGAGCTTCAACTCACCATACAGGGAGTTGTGTGTGCACACAAGTATTTGTCATTTCTCTTCCTTTTAGAGTGTGCACTTCTTATGGGAATATACTTGGGCCTTTTAGTCCTCTCCCAACAACAAAAATTGTTGCACAACCAAGAATGGTTGGCATGTACTGCCTTCATGTGTAATTTTGCTAAAAGAAACTACTTAATCCCTGGATTATCCAGACATATTATTTATTAAATATCTCATCTCTTGCTGCGATGAATATGAAAGGGGTGATTCTTTTGGAGAATAAATATCAGAATATGATTTTGTGATATTAAAAACAGCGGAAAAGATCTTGTAATAATATCTGTATTATATAGAGTGATTTATTTATTGAATGTACTTGTTTAAATTATCTAACATGATGTACATTTGCTCTGGGAGTGCTGACTTATAATATTGAAATCAGTTAATTTATGGAGTGTGTATTATTACCATGACCACATCTTTTAGTTCAACTACTATGTTAAAATAGCAGCTCTTTTTATTTTATTTACTTTTCATTTCTTATCCTTTGGGAGTTGGAGGAAAACATTTATAGAATTTTCTCTAGAAAACCTATAAATACGGTTTGAACATTAAGTATGACTTTCTGTTGCTTTTCTCTTTTGTAAAGCATTAGAAATTCAGATTATACTTTAATTTGGAAACCAAGGCAAAAGTTTGCCATTTCCCTGATTCCATTCATTCTTTCACTTCCTCATTCATTCAGTGTATCTACTTTGGCTGGCATTGTATTGTATGTTTTTGTAATATCATTCACAATAAGCTACATGAAGTTGATATCAACGGTTGTACGTAGGGTAGGTGGTTGTAGGGTATGCATAACTGTGCGGAGTGCTTCACGCATATTGTCTAGTCCTCACAATAGCTGACCCCATTAGATCAGGACTATTACTATCTTGATATAACAAATTAGGAAACTGACACCTGGAGATGGTAGGTTACTTGCCTAGAGTAATACAACTGTCTTAAAAATTAACCATGATTGACTTCATAGCCCAAAGCTCTCTTCATTTTTATATTATACATTTAAATTTAGTGAACAAAAATAATTTTAATAGTGGAAAAACCTCAGTAAGTATCAGTTTTAAAATAGATACAAATAATTTAAATCAGGGTTTGTAAACTGGCCCATCAATGGGTTCTTGTTTTTGTAAATACAGTTGTACTGGAACACAGCCACACTCATTCATTTAGACATTGTTTGCCTTCTGTCACTCTTTTCAGATTAGTTCAGTAGTTGCAACATACACTAATCCCAGTGTGGGCAGATGTGGAAATGCACACCTGCATTGCCAGCACTCTGAGAAGCCGAGGTGAGGGGATTGCAAAGTTCTAGCTCAGCCCAGGCAACTTGTCAAGAGCCTGCCTCAAAAACCAAACCAAACCAAACCAAACCAAACCAAACCAAACCAAACCAAACCAAACCAAACCAATCACACTGGATGGTCCACAAAGTTTAAGAGAAAGTTTAATGACCTCTTATTTAATGTGAAAGTAGATTGTTATTTGTAGTAGTTGTTAGTATTAGTTGCTAGTAATAGTTAGAATTAGTTGGTTAGTAGCAGTAATAGGATTATACAAACAAGCCAAACTTACACTTAATTTAAAGAGTAACATTTAACAGTGCATTACAATTCCCAGACTGTGAATTCTGAGGTTCAGTTTTCATTAAGATATCATCAATTCTCATGTCTTTTAAAAAAAGTAATTTGTAATATTGAAAAATACTTCTTTTTAGTTTTGTTAAAAGTTACATTTGAGAAAACTCAGAAATTTTTCATTTTTACTACATGTAATTAATCTGGCTGAACCTTAATTCTAATGATTTCTTAAAAACCTTACTGCATTGTTATTAGACATGGCAGCCTGGATCAATGACAATTTTGCTTTTGTTGCTATTGAAATATTTTCTCAGTCTGTGCTTTTTATTGAAGATGGACTTCTATGTTTTAATTAGAAATTGTTTCCTTGAAGATCCATTCTTTAGTTTTGATGTCTATAACATTTATTGCTGCTAATGTCGCTAGAAACTGATTTTCATAAAAGGAAATATTTTTCAGAAATGAAAATTAAACTTGAAGCATGGTTGGGTGTGGATTTTTCCACCCATATTAAATTTGTGTTATACTTTGAAAACTTATTCCTGAGTGGCTGAAGCTTTTATTTCTGTGTTCCTCCTTCTGCACACAATCTAATCTATAGTAGGTGCTTAGGAAATGCTTGTTCGTCTTACTGTGGGCTTGGAAGGAAGTTTTAAGGTGAAAAGGAAGTACAGTGCATACAAAACCTGTGTGTTGCTAAACTACTTGGGAAAATGTGGCACCTTTCTAATTTATGAACGTAGGTCAAGGTTTTTTTCATGCCTTTCTCCGTATCAGTCAGATTTTCATCACTGTGACAGAGTGCTTGACATGAAGTTTAAAGTAGAAAGATTTATTTTGACTTAAAGTTTCAAAAGTTTCAGTCCATGGTCTTATAGCTCTAAGGCAGAGCATCATGGTGAAAGGAAGTTGTGGAAAAAAGCTGCCCAATTTATGGTTTGGGGTAAGCAAGAAAGACAGGGGAAGAGCCAGAAAGGAAGGAAGGGGCCAGGGACCAGAAGTATTCCCCATGATCACATCCCCCTGACCCATCCAGATACACTCAGAAGTGTAGTTTACTTATCCTGGGCATCACTGAATCCAATGAGGTTGACAATCGAGATGAATTACTCTACCTTCCTTCCCTTTTAGGTTGCCCCTTTCTCTCAGGTGGGTTTGTAGGATGCTGAACAGTGCATTTATGCTATCCAGGAAGGACAGCAGAGGGAGCCTTAACTGGTGGTGAGGTTGTCTATTACAGATGATCCTGGGGGGGTTGTGGAGAGGAACCCATTTAAATCAGTGGCTCAGAGTGGTAGTTTCCCGGTATGCTCTGCGTTAGAACTCAGGTCATTAGATGTGGAGAAGGAAATATTAATAATTCTATTTTTCTCATTATGCTTTATGATTTGGTATGCATAATATCAGGACAGTGATAATCATGTGTATGACTTATAAATAAACCCTTGTGTTACTGAAGGTGGAGACTCATGATTTTAGAAAGATAATCCAGCCGCTCAGAATGTGGACACAGGAGCCCTTCATCTGCATCACAAGGTGACCTGGGCCAAGATTCTGCTTGTTCCACTGTAGAATGGGTGCGGTGGTCTTCCCTCTCTCATTGGCTGTTATGAGGAATTAATGAATATAGAACCATGTCTGGCACATGATAAATAACACGCATGTGTTAACTGTTTCTGTTGATATGAAACTCTCCAGTAGAGGTATGTAATAAAATAACTAAAGACTACTTTAAACAGGATTTAAGACTTTAGAATCAAACTGTTCTTAGTCTGATCCATGCTTTCTTGTTTGTGACTATGGACAAGTCATTTAGCCTCTCTGAGCCTTGGCTCCTTGGCTCTGACTGGGGGGGGGGTCCTCAGATTAAAAGCCTATTGCACTGATTGAGGCACACATGTTTTCATCTTAGTATGTCTGTACTTGGGTTATGTCTTATAACCAGTGTTGGCTTAGCTTCTGTAAAATATAATTTCTGCTTCATAAGGTTGTTGTGTAGGATAAATGAGTGGATGAAAGGAAAATGATTAGAGTCACACCTAACATGTAGAAGGTATCAAAAATACTCAGTGTTGTTACTGTTACCACTAAGGTGCCCTGGCATATGCATTATTGTGAGACAGAAAGCAAAATGCAGTGACAATTGTCAGGGTTATGGAAATTGGTCTCTTTTTATCTAGTAGAATTATAGATTTCTACACTGGGAAACACTCCTGTGCTACTCAGTTTATGAAGCATGGCAGCATTTTAATGTTCTCTAAAAAGTCTTCATGAAGCATTGCTGTGGTGTTACTGGTTCATATGATGAAATGCTATCAATATTCATTGGTTAGGAGAGTGTTTGTCGATTCTAAGTCTGTGCTGGGAGTTCGACCTGTGCCATGAGGTGACGTGTCACAGGAGACACCTGTTTGACTTATACTGTCCTTGGGTTTTGTTTATACCACCTCCTCCGATAACAGAAATATGTACACACCCAAAGGAAATCTGCAGATGGATACAGCGTAGAGTCTGACATGATCTGACTTCTTTGCTAAGTAAACATCAGTGTTTTTCTTTTTAATCTGTTAAATTTGGTATAATCTCCTCCTCCTTCTTCTTATATTATTATTATTATTATTATTATTATTAGGAGACAAGAACCATGATTAGCATCCCATTTCCAGTACAGAACACCCTGTCTCTGCAGAGACTGAAAACTTTTGGCCAACACAAGCATACTGCTTGCTACATCAGGTCAGAAGCAGAAACTCAACCCACCGTTGTCACTTTGTTGCCAGTGCTTCTTGTGTTCAGGCCAGCACTTCACGCTTTTGGTGGTTTTCCTACTTCCTTCACATTGGATACTCTCAGAACCTGTGTACCGGAGGTGACGGTAGACCGATCAACAGCTTCTGCTTTTATTGGCTGCCTTTCTGGGCAGATGTGTATTCGAAGCCACAAGGAAGGTATGTTTTTGGCTCAGTAGCACCATGGGGTCCAGGTGTGCACTTTTCTGCCAGTGGAGAATAACGTGAGGTAGTGAGGTATAGATCCTTCCAGATTGCTGTGGAGGAGATTGGTTTAGAAATGATGAGGAGATTTAACATCCTTGTTATTTGGGGTGAGGGATCCAGGTATCTTTTAAAAGAAAGCCTCAAGTGTTTCACTTCTCACCTTCCTTAGTGGGAATTTTTAGAATCAGTCTGGTCCTAAAAGTCAGATTCTAGAAATGATAGATTCTTTGTACTTTCCCAAACATCAGTTCATTTCTTGTTTTGTTTTGGAATCAGGAAATCTTGAATTAACACTATACTTGAACACTGCTTTAGTTAACATTATTGGTACCTGGAACACATACCATGAAGAAAAACCAAAGGCATATATGCCCTGTAATTTGCATGGACTGCGTATTGCAGGTCCTTCCCAAACAACTGCTGCCTGGCTTCATTTGAGCAGCCGTCTGCATCACTAAGACTCTGGTATGGAGCACCTAATTCCTGTCTGCTGCTTACTGGCTTTCTAATTTTTCCCCTGTGATCATAGTTATAAAACCTAATTTCCAGGGGGTCTTGTGAATCATATTAGTAGCTTTGTGTTATAATAGCAATTTTATATTGCATTGGTATTCATTTTCACTATTACAGAGTAATCAAATCAGCACCTCTCTTATTATGCCGTTGAAATAGAAAATAATGGTACTGTAATGTAAAACTGCTAATGTGATGAAACTCACTCATTGTGTTAGGGTAAGAATGTCCTCCTTTCTTGTTCCAGCTCACTTGAAACTGTGATTGAGGAAGGAAATGGAAAGCATTTCTACATCTGTGATAAGACCCAGCGTACATCCTTCATTTGAATATGTAATTGTCTTTTGATGGCTTCGGGAGTGCTTGTCCGTGCACTTGGAGGCCTTTCCTGCCACCATGGCAATGCAGTGGCAGGAGGAAGGATGCATGGACCAGTTTTATACTGTGGTTTCCTTTTAATTATGAATAGTGTTTAATATGGCTTTCCTTCCAGAGGGATGGTGTACACCCTCCTTCCTGTGTAACCATGCCTTCATCTGGCTTGTTGTTTTAAAGCATGAAGAGCACATTTAGGCTCAATCATTAGAAAGTACCGCAAGGCCCCCAAAGGTTCTGGTTTGACAGGGATGTTGGGAGGCAGGTCAAGTGACTGCCTAATGAAGATGAATGAAGAAAATTGCTGGTACCAGGATCATGCAGGGGCTCCCAGCCCAGGTTGTTGGAAGTGTGATGGAATCTCATCGCTTCATTTATCAGTGTCATATTTGGGCTAAAAGTGAGCAGTATTGTTCTCATTTCTCCCAGATGGATAGGTCAACTTTAATATTTATTGCTCTTGTAGAACATTTGTTTGATGTATTTCCATTAGCTAGGCAATAATAGAAAAGCAGTGGAGAGAAACATAAAACAGTTCCTTCCTATTCAGTTGAAATACAGCATACACTAATGTGTAACTACGGCTTGAAGTGCCATTGATTTTCCCCCTTTTTGGTTGATGACATGATTGTATATATTAAAGATTCCCATGAAAATACTGGGGAAGCAGCATGAATGTAATATATATTGAGAGCAGCTGGTGAGGAATAAATTGTGTTGTCTTTTGATTTTCATGATTTGGTCATATAATTGGTGAATTTCTCTTGGCCGTATATTAAATTCTTAGCCCAATATCATATTTTAGAATGGGAATAATGTGCAGTAGATCACATCATTCTCTGGGCTCTTCAGTGAGTCTCAATAAAGCAAGAATTTTCTTCCCTTTACAGAGCAAATTGTTTTCAGTTACTGAATAATGCTGATATTTTCTTTATGTCTTTGTGGGAGAAAATGCCTTGTTACAAAGAGCATTTTCTCATATGTTTTGAATATATTAAAGATAAGACCTTAAACATTCCAAAAGATTGGCTTTACAAGGATCCCAGGTCCCGTTTTATTAGGAGATGTTCACATTTTGAAGTAATCTGAACACGGGGGTATTATTTTATACTGTGGAACAAACCTAGCTCTTTGTGAAGTAGGTGTTGTCTTAAGTGCAAAGCAAACATCCTAGCCATATGTTTCTATAATTTAAATTAATTTGGTACAGTCATACTGTTAATCTTTAGTGACTTGTTGATTGGCATTTTGCAGACATATTTCTGGAAGGCTCCCAATACCATTTTCTGCAGCCTTTCTGGCAGTAGCAAAGAGCAACATTTCCACAAATTGGAATCTTGTACAGCACTGGGAAGCGAGCCAAGATTTAAATTAGACAATAACCTCTGCTCTGTATATAGCTTCTATTCTTCAGCTGTAGGCAGAGTGATTTGTTTAATACAGTCAGCCCTGTAGCATATAATAGACTGATATATGAGTCACTCCTTGGCAATGTGTGTTTCTTAAATTTATATAGATTGAACAACTGGTTGGTAATGTACTTAGTTACAGTTGTACAAACAATAACTATTAGCAGGACTGAAACGGCCTAGAAGGGCTGCACAGGGCTGGTGTTTGTGAAGATCCTGAAGTATTGCCGATTTTCAGAATAATTCCCCTTTGAGGTTGAGAGAGATTCTATTTCATAAACATGAGTGTGCTTTTTTAGCCATAAAAGTTTTATGTTATAGTTCTCTGTTTCCCATTTTCTATTTGTTTAAAATTGAATTGGAGAAACCTAATTATCTTCAAAAATTAAACTTAACATCCGTCTGCATTTGGGGCAAGATAATTTAGTTGCAGCTTTTTCTTATGTGTGTGTTCTTTTAAACATTTGCTGTTTCTTTTCAAAGAACGTGGGTATAGCTACGTATTTTCCAATTTTTTTTCCAGGTTAGACTGTGTCATTGGCATGAGCTGCTCATAGGTTGAAAGAGATCTTTTTCAACAACAAAGATCTTTTCTTAAGGGAAAGCTTGTGCTCCAAGTTCAGTTCATGTTTATTTAAAAGATTAAAATCATTAGACCAGATCTCACTTTTTTTGTCCAAAGGAAAATTGATTTTGCTTCCCATAAAAGTAGGATCTGAAAGAGGATATTCAGGAATACGCAAATAGAGGCGATGTAGAAATCTGTTTGTGCAGCTGAACAAAGCAATTCTGTTTTTACCGCTGAACATTTACTTAGCCTTGGTGTGAAAATTTTAGAACAGAATTGTCACCTGTCTTTAGAAAGTACTTCTTTTGTAAGGCAAAGGGGATCATTTTGATCTGAAATGTTTAATGCTTTTTTTTTAAACCTCTGCCAACTGGAGCATTTATAAAATAACGTACCCAGTAAATATTGAACAATACAAAGACATTCTTCATAACACTTTATAGTATGTTTCGTGTACTCGGTGGAAGCCAAGCAGTAGTTAGTGGCAAATGATATGCCAATCAAAAATTATTATTGGGAGTGTAACCTGGTATAATGCATATCTTATCTGGAAGTGTCAACGTGATATAAGCCAACTCTTTGTCTTTTAAAGTTAAGCTCTTGTTTGCCCTCAGTTAATTCTGTCTCCCAAAGGCTCATTTGAATTGCATAAAGGATAATCTGCTTGACAGTTTTATACATTTAAACAATCTTGATTATATGGTATTTTACATGTTTTTCAAGCTCCCAGTTACTATTTTATGTAGGCTTTTAAGTCTCTAGTTATAAAAGAATGAGAAACTGATAGGTAGAATTCGATACTCTTTTGTAAGCAACATTTAGTAAAATCAGATAGAGCATCTGTTTTCACTCCCTGTATGAATCATGATGATCATATTTGATCATTGATGGCAAGGTGAAGGTGCTTTTCAGAATTACCCATTCCCAAACTAGTGAAATAAAGGAAAGGAAAAGCAATAGCCCAGCTTCACTGTACAGAGGCAGAGATTTATATGCAGTCTTCTCATGACACCCTCATGATTTTTTTTTTTTAATTTTTATTTTTTGGTACCGGGGATTGAACTCACGACTTCACATTTGCCAAGCAGGCACTTAGGCCACTGAGCTAAACCCCCGGCCCTCACCCTCATGATTTAATTCAGATAATTTTTAAAATAAATTTTGATTCAGTATCAGGTGGCCTGCTGCAAAAATTTAGCTGTGTTAGCTGTACTCTGGAAGGACATGGGCTTGTATTCATGTATTCACAGGATGGGTAGTGAAGCGCTTACCATCTGGTACCAGACGACTAGCTTCAAATCCTGCATCCACCAAACATGCATGTGCTGTGTGACTTTTGACTCCGATGTTAAACTTCTCTGAGAACTTACCTGTACACAGAGGGAGGGTATTCACTGTGTCTTCACAAGAAAGGAATTTTGAAGTGAGGAGGTGCTTGAGAATTGCACTTTGGGGAGCTGGCTCTTCTCTGTTTCTTGAAGTCATACAAACGTGCTGTGTAGATGAAGAGTTTTCACCAGTCTCTTCATTGAGCTGGTGGACAACAGTTCCATAAGTTTAGCAAGAGTATTATCCTACTTTATAGATGAAGAAGTAAGAATTTAGAAAATTTAAGGAACTTGTAAAGAACTTACTCATCCCACTGGTACATGAAGTTTGAACCCTCGTGCCTGAGTAGCATACATATCCCTGTGCTCAGGAGCATAACTTCTTCACGGAAGGTCTAGTAACCTCCACTACCTGCTAGGACATCACAAATGAATTAAGCAAACCACGCCGGCCATTTTATATAAACTGTGTACCCACTGGCATATGACAGAGGAAGATAGTTTGCCACGGAAAACAAGCAAACTGAAAAACCCTGTCTTCCAGGATCCCATACTCAGGTTGGCAAAAGGACTGCATCTGACTGACGTAAGAGTGCTGAATAAATATTGATTGATGGAGAGATTGAGTGATGTAACCAAATGCAAGTGAGTGTAATGTAATACAAACATACACAAATATTGAGAGGAGGCTTTTCAAGTGGAAGTTTTATTAGAGAGATGGACTTGATCTGAAAACTGAAGAACACAGAATGGTTTAGGAAGCATAGAACTATTGAGATGGGCTTTAAAGATAGAAGTAAAAGTAAGTAAAGAAAACATGGAGGCTCAAAGGAGCCTAACAGCTGTACGAAACAGATCCACAGTGTATGATGGGGAAAATCTAATAGAAAAGCATTTCATGTTCACTTGCTTGGTACAAGGTTGTTTTGATTGAGAGTAGAGGAGGGACTGAGCTTGGTGGAGGCTCTCTCATCTTCTTTTTGCCAGCTAGGGTAGAAGTAGAAATAGAAGGTGGAGGGCCAACTGCTTTGGCCCTAAATGTGAGATACATCCTCTGCTCACATTGAGTGGGAGACAGCTAGTTCAGCGGCTCCACCAAAATGCAAGTGGGTCGGAAACAGCCAGAAACTCTATACTATGAAAAGAGGGTTGGAAATTTAGAAAATAATTAGCTTTCAGCTGCCACAAATGACAAGCAGATTTGTTTGCTGGACTAAGAGGGTTCTTTGGGGAGCTGGAAGAAGTGATGATAAAATTATTCTTACAGTTGTGGATGAAAGGGTGATAGGGGAGTTTTTGGATTATCACTCAGAAAATATCTGTTCTCCTAAGATACAAAATTCAAGCCTTTCAATATTGGTGAAGATAAATGTTTAAAGAGCTTGTGCCCACAGGGAGAGTTATAAACAGTGAAGAAGTGTCTTGCATATTGACATTGAATGTAAGGAGTGTAGTGGTGACTGAGGCACTGTCTGGAGAATTATGTGCTTAAAGAGATCAGAGTTTGGGAAATAATTACCACCATCCTTCCAGATAAAGCTGGAGACTTCATAGGAAAAATGGGATTTCAAGAGATGGAAGCAAGGAACCTTTGGATAAATGGGTTCTAAATAAAGCTGTTTTTAGGAAGATTTTTAGGTAGACTGGAATGAAAATGATGACATTGTGGAAATTTTCTTGCGAGAAAAAAGAAAGGATGGACAAATAAATATTAGGCTTGTCAATATTTATAATCATTGTCTGTCTTTATTCTTACCAGTAGGTGATTGTTTTCAGATGATAACGTGGTATAAAATGTACTTTATTTCTTTTCATCATACCATAGTTTATTTACCCATTTATTTTTTAACCTCTCCTGGGAACTCACCATTACTTCTTTTGTTTTATGGTCCAGTTTATGGATATACTGAACTTGAATAAAAATTGCAGCTCTCACTTCACTGAAGAGCTGGTTCCTAGGAGAAGAGGGCCCGTGGACATGTGTGTATGACTGTGCATGTGTGAATGTGGGTCTGTGTGCAGGTGTATGTGAGAACAAGGGTAAATGTTTCTAAATGTTATATTGCTTGCACTGTATTCTATGCAAGTTTTCTGAAATATTGTTCCTGAGTCCCTGCCCCTTTGTCCCAGTCAAAGTCACTGGTTCCAGATAACTCTTCCTTGCTGAGGACTGCAGTCTATCACCTGTGTGATTGTTGATGATGCAGTGGGAAACAGCCCTGTCCACTTGTTCAGTGTTCAGTGAAAGCAAAAAGTACATGTTTGTTTCACTTATGAATAGAAAGTGGGGAACTCACCTGTTTTGCCTTCAGAAGAATTCTTGATGTGATGATGCTCAGAACCTAAGCTGGGGTGAACTTTTTTGTTTTTCTTTTTCTTTTGTATTGTCTGATCTACCTTGTGCCTCTCACGGAAACAAACTTAGAAGTTGAAAGAGTCTTCTGTTGAGGAAAATAAATCTAAGATTTTTTTTTATCATCCAGCAAATCAGAAGCAAAGACATAGCCTTTTGCTTTTCTTGTCCTATGCTATAATGCTTGGAAATATTGGGAGCCCTGACTCTATAGAAAGGGGTAAAGTGACTTACTTTGTATTGATTGTCTGTCTTAGGCCCCAGATATATGAAAATTCAGTTTCTCATGAACATTCTATGTGAAAGGAAAGATTAAGGGATACATTTGTAGTTTTAAAAGTTACAGATAACATGGTATCATTAAAGTTTTCAAAATACCACAAAGTAGTTTATTTAAAAATTCACTGAGCATGCTTATTCTGAGTGATCCAATTTATTAGGCCAAGAACAACTGGAGGAGTCGTGTTTCAAAGTCACCCTTTCATATCAAAGTCCTTTAAAAGCCAGTTACTTTCTGTTACTCCTGATCACATGGCATGTAGCTATGAGCACAGCTTGGCATGTGGGTATGGGTACCTAATTTCATAAAAATTATAATGGAACAGTGAAACACCTATGTATCATATTCTTATCTTTGTGAAATGCCAGTCAGAGCGCTTGGACTCCATTTTCCCCTCTCTAGAGATGGAGATGACCCTGCTCAATTAAGAACTCACAGGGTCAGTTCTTAATTAGGCAGAAAAGGTTTAGTTAACACCTGTGGTGTCTCCTACATTATATTCAGTAGTGAAAACAACAGCAAAAATGACAACAAAAGTAAGCAAAAAGATGCAATACCTTGTAATGTCTACAGTTAATGGGTGGGGTGCATCAATCAAATAGTTACTCAGTTACCCAAATTGCAACATGATACCACAGTTCTGAAAATTAAACAAGGTAAACATACAGGAACATCCTTCACACTCAGTAAGGATAGTCTAGTGACATATGCAAAAAGACATTGTTCTCACGTTTTGAATGAAATTTGAAAGACTGCCTTGAGTCTTTAGCTGTATGATAAGATGATGCGTGTATTTCAGGGGTTGGGAAAGAAGAAAGAGAAAGAAACCAATCCTAGTCTAGTGCAGAGGAACCTGTGTAGCAAGGTGTAGGGTGAAGAAGGAGATCAGAGCCTTGAAAAGACACAGTCAAGAAGGGAAGGATAATGGGAGTAGAGATGGTAGAGTTGACCATGGAGAGAGAAACAGGCTGTGGTTAAGGTGGTGTCAGGATATAGATGTGCTTTTCCTACAATGAGGAATGGAGTTAGTACTCAATAGGCTACAGGTTACCATGGAAAGATGTTAAGCTTGACGGGGACATGCATGATCAGATTTCCACTTGGAAGGCTAACCTGATTAAGCACTAAATAAATTATGTTGTAGCCATGTCATAGCATACCTCAGAGCTATTAACAAATATATTTTAACTTGGGCATGGTGGTGCATACCTGTGATCCCAGCTGTCCACAAGGCTGAGGCAGAAGGGTTGAAATTTTGAGCCCAGCCTGCGATTGTGATTTAGTGAGACTGTGTCTCAAAATAATGGCTGAAATAATGGCTGTGCTATAGCACAGTGTGAAGGTAAGGCCTGGGGTTGATCCCCAGTAGAGCAAGAAATAGGGAGAGAAGTGGGGAGAGAGTGAGAGAGAAACAGGAGAAGGGAAGGAAAGGGGGGAAGGAGAGAAAGTCAAATGTGGTTTGAAATGGGAAATTTAATAAAAAGTAATAGGTTGCTTAAGGAAAATATGTCTGAAATTGGTCAAGATAAGCTTTGCATTGCAGCTAATGAATTTAAATGGTTGGCGAGATATACATGGCAATACTCAGAGGGGGTTGGAAATTTGCAACCTAGCATAATGAAAGTGATTTCGATTGGTGAGTGGTGGTGGTGGTGGATGCCTTGGGATGCGATGAATTATCAGAGCATGTGTTAAGAAGAAACTGAGAAACCTCCCAGGAGATAGGAACATTGGCTTAGAGTGACTGTTTCCAAATGAAAATACTCTCAAAAAGGAAGCAGGTGAAAGTGTTAGAGGAGGAAGAATGATTGGCTGCTACAAAGAGTGAAGTGGCCATTTGGTAATTAGGAGTCTACACGGACTTAATGATAGCAGCTCATTAACTAGAGCAAGACACTGGAAGAGGCTTAAGGAAGGAAGGAATGACCCTGATGTAGAGATGAAAACTGGTTACTAGGACTGGGAAGGGGAGCTGAGAAATTCATTTGAGAGGGCACAGAGATTTTTGCCTACCTCAGCGATGAATGGGATTTTGATGAGATGAAGGAAGAAACACTGGAATGGGAAAAGCTAAAGGATAAAATGAGAGGTAAATTGATAGAGCTGAGTCTTGTTGGAGGTAAAATTGAGAGTGCAGGTGGGAGAACACGTGTGGCTTGGTGAAGGTAGGAAAGGGCCATTTAAAATGCTGGTTTAGTGTGACAGTTGAAGAACTCCACGCCTGATAGCCTAAATTTTCTTGGTGAGGAATAGAATCTTTTAATGGAGGATTTGACAAGGATTGAGACACACAGAAAGGAGGGGTTAAGGTTCCTCAAAGTTGCCCTGGGGAAATAGGACTGGGAAGAGTTACAGGGGATTGCTGAGTGCTTGGAGAGGCTCTACTGAGATCAGAACTTAATAATAAGGAGATTGTGCCTATAGGGAGATACATGTATTATTGTGCTGATGTCTTCAAGGCTGATTCATCATATATATATATATATATATATAGTACACATTTGTTGAATAAGTGAGTCAATTATTGTAGGTTTGCAATTTTTCTGTCTACTTCCTGGAACCAAAGTAATATAATAGCAAACTTTAAATCCTGTTTCTTTACTTTATATGACCTTTGTTTTATTTTTCTACAGTTGTACTTCCTCTTCCACTGAAAAAGAGAGGAAGTTCACACGAGAATGAAAATGAAATCCAAATACTTAATGTGACACTTCTATGGATAAAGCATGGTGTGTGATTTGCCCTGCAGCAGAATCACAGGGCCAAGATGTTTTTTGCCCTCAAGTAGCTGCTAATGTAGCAGGAGCAGTAGGTAGGTAGAGTTACCTATTGGCAACTAGGCTAGGTTTCATAAAGAGTTGGAAAGGAGAAACCTTGAAGATGAAGGGGACAGACAATCTGGTGGCCTGCAGTAGAGGAGGTGACTTGTAACTGGTTCAGGATGAATGAATGGAATTTCAGCAGGAGGTCACAGGCTGTGGACAGAGTTGTTTTGGGATGGAGGAGGAAAGAAGAGCATTTCAGTTAGAGGAGATGCTTGCTGTTGGGGAAATGTGTTCAAGAGATAAAATAAATATCAGGGCACATATGCACATAGATCTGTATGCAGAAAGTACTGTTAATTTTTCACTTTCAGGTTTATTCACTTGAAAGCTTACCTTTTGCATCCTTTAATAGAGCTGAAGGACATCAGATGAAAGGGGGTAAAGAGAAAGTGTGGGCAAATTTTATTCCATATACATATCAGAGTTTAGGTGGAAGGCTCTCATTTCCCTACCAGTCATTCAATCTTTGATTTCCCAAATTGCAGACTTGTAGGAACTGGTATCAGTCCACAGTCCAAACTGTTAGTGTAAAACACCAACATCAACAGTTATGAAAGCTGAACTGTTTTGTGAGAAATGACTTCCTGGTTTAGCAATATCCTTAAATTTCCAATTAATATGTAGTACATTAATGTTTAACTAGAAAATCCAGTCTGATTCTCTTGTTTTGAGAACTCTAGTGAGGTGATATGGGGCATGGTAGTTGCAGAGTTACAAAATTATTGTCTGAGAGACTAAAGCTACTCCATCATGCTTATTTTAGTAGACAACATTTTGTTATGAACACATCTTGACGGTTTCTCATATGTAAAGGGTATGTATGTATAAAATTAGGGTTGGGAAATGTTTTCTGCTCAATACTTTTACATTTAGTTTTTAGCTATTCCTGTTTTAGAATTATCAACTCCTCAAGTAAGATCAGCACATTATTTTATAATATGTACATTTCTTAGTAGTGAAAGGGTATTGGGAAACTTTACTTTTCTCCTCTTTGCCACTACTCATGATAAAAGGGACATTGTTTATTTTTTGTGTTTTGGTTATCTATGACTTACCTACTCTGGAGATTTGATCTCTTGGTGATAGGGATGTGGGATAGAGGAGTGTGTACCACTCCCAGAAACCAACCATTTCTAGGCTTTAAACTGTTGCCACCTGTTATCAGTGAACAAGGCTTTGTCACAACCCCAAAAGATGCATCTTGTGCCTTACTGTAAGAGAATCAATATTGTTCATTTGTTCTGAGGAACTTACCTTTATTGATACTTTTGGACTTTATTTATCTGCTGTGGGACAATTCAGGCAATAAGGACATAGTGCTTATTACTTTTTTCCTGATAACAAATCAAGATCATAAGATGAATGTTCACCACATTATATTCAGAATTCTTCCTTGGACACAAATGCTCCTCTTCTCATCTATTCTATTCTCTCTTGGAACCTAGAGCCAAGTATGTGTGTTCCTGTTAGATGCTGGTTGTGTTGCACGTAGGTCTGTTTTGCTTCCACAGTTGCTCTGTGCTTTTGATATACACGAAGAGTTTCTGGTGCCATTAAATCCCACAGGTGTATTTCAGTCTCATCACACTTAAAAGTTCCTGCAGAATTTCCTAACATTGATCAGTCTCTCCTTGCTGACGTCTTCTCTTGGCATCGGGAATACCACCTTTTCTCTGCTTCCCTTTTCCATCTCTGGTTGCTCCTCCCCAAGTTCCTTTGTTGAATCAACATACTGATCACAAAATATTAGAATTCTCCAAAGCTCTTCCTAAAGCTTCCTCCAGGTGTTCTCAGTTCCTAATCCCATCTGCATTCACTGCTTCATCGACCATCTGTGCCCATGAGTCTTGCAGAAAGCCCCATAGAAAAACGTCTCCATTCCAGATCCTGCCCGTGAACTACAGACATCTCTTAGCACCTCAGTCCCAAGATGTTTCAAATGGACCTGTGAGTCAGCCTATCCCCTAAAGGCTGATCCTGTTTGACTTCCTACTTTTCAGGGGATGGTGCTGCCATACAAAAAGTTATGGTACCTAAGATCAGGACATCTTCCTGGATTGTCCCTTTTTTGAAATCCCTTTCACCGTCTCCTAAAGTTCAGGGAAAACACACCTAATAAAATCCTCAGGATCCAACCACTTCTCAGCTTTCACTGTCTTCCCTCTCTTCCATGTCATGGCTGTCTGAGTTTAGGTTACCATCATCTGTCCTATGTCTGTTACACCGTTTTCCTAGCTGGTCTTTGGGTGTCAACTCTGATTCATTCTCTACCTTCTATTCTTCAGAGGTGAAATTTCACATTCATTCATTCATACATGTGATTATCTTGTTATTGTTTTATTTTCTTGCTGGAGTGGATGCTCTGAATTCAGGAATCTTTTATGGACTCATGTTCTATTCTCACCATTTTAGCAAATTTCCTGGCATTTAGGTATTAATCAGAATATATGTGTTCTCATTAAGTAAATGAAGGGACAGTCAGAACTGATCATTTATGTCTGTTATGTTCAGGATTTCTCATATTTACTTGTTTTATGCTGATAAAGATTAAAGAAATCCTGCTTGAGCCTCTCTGACGTACATGTGTATTTTTCTGATGACAGAACTAGTAGGTGTTAATTTTAAAAGAACACAGAAAAGCAAAAGGTGCAAAAATAATATCATTGTACATGGTTTTGAATCATGGTTTTCTTTTATACCCTACTACTCTCCTTTGTCCTTCAAACCACTTCAGCTAAAATAACATCGACAAATTGGATGCACACACTTTTCTAGAATGTTTATCTTTGATGCAAGAAATTTCTTGAAAAGCATTTGTTTGAATTTCTCTGTCCTGCTGCAGTCTACACGAGTTGATAAACTTTAGGCCCATTTAAAATATCTTACATTTTGTTCAGTGTCAGAAATGTTTTCTGTAACTGAAGCTGCTTTTTAAAGCCCCATGTTACTATCCAAACCCTCCAGCAGATTTCTCAAGGCCAATGAGGTGACCCCTCAATCAGTATTTGGCACAAAGCAGTACTATATGGAGTTCCAGATGACCCCGTGCTACATTAGTTCTTCTACTGGTAATGAAATCTTGGCTTTTTGGTAAAGTCACATACATATATATATATATATATATTAAACTGCCTGCCCTGACGAGCAGGGAAAGCAACTTTCACATTTTGCTCAGCAGTGGAAGGATAGGCCTAAGGGAGTTTCATTTTCACTTTCGCTTTCCAGAGGCCCATGAGGGAAGATTTTAATTGTATAGTGCCAGAATGACCTCTGTTCCCTTCTGCTATCAAAAGTCAAAAACTTTGACTCTGGTGTAACATCTGTCCTGTTATCTCCAGGGCGTTCATTTTCCTGTGGACAATTCTGGCCTTAGAGCTTGCCTTGCGTACACGCCTGTTTGGTGGGGGTTACTTTCTCTCCAGTTGTGCAGTTACATAATTCGGCCTCATCTCTCTACAATCTCATTAAGGCCATTAAAACATAAGTCAAGGCAGCACGGGCGTGCGCATCATTTTCAAAGGCGTGGTTTGTCAGCGATGGGCACATTTTGATATGGAGCATTCAGCACAGTAGGGAAAAAAGCGGCTGTGCCCGCTGCCAGATGGACACCCCTCATGGAATCCGTTACTAATCCCAAGAGCCCTATTGTATGGGGTTTATTTTCAATATTAATCTTGATATGAAGGCAGCTGCAGTTCTTAAAAGAAATCATGCCTCTAACTTATTTTTATTATGGCCAAAGAAATTTATAGATCAGCTTTATGGATAGATTCTACTTTTCTCCCTTCAGTTATTAACCAGCACTGTGGAATGTGCAGTAATTTTTCCTATGTGCCATATATATTCTTCTACTAGTGGCAATGAGAAAAAGAATTCTTTTTGTTAGGAAGAAATGGAGTCAGTATAGGTTGGTAATATGTGCACTTTGTGTAAGAGTCACTATAAATAAGGTGCTAACATTTTATTTTAGAGCCAAGTACTTTGCTTTTTCTTTTTTTAAGTTTCTAAGAATTTCCTCTCCAAATATGTTCCATTTTAACTGTGGCATATAAAGAGAGCTAATAAATTTTTAGATGGTATCGCTACTCTCTTGAGCTGAAATGTAGCCTAACTGATCTTCCTTTGTGATTTCTTTAAGATTTTAATGTCTGTTTTACTTCTTTTTTGGTCACTTTGGCATTGACACTGTGCTATCATTTGCTTGAATACAGTTGAGTCACTTTTCTGGAATAGAATTTGGTTTTTGCTGAAGTGAGTAAAATTCGATATTTAAGAAGAGCTGCTTACAAATTGCTGTATAATCACATCTTTTTAAATTCATAAAAGGAAATGTTAAGGTAATCTTGAGAGTATTAGTAAGTATGTGATGACTGGACTCACAAAAAGAAAATGTCTCCCTTATTTAGGAATACTTAAATTCATGGTTATTTACGTAAAATGCTAAAATAAATTTGAGCTGTGCATCAGATTAACATTGACATCTTGCCTGAATGCAAGCATTTGTGTTCCAGAGGAAAACCAGTGGCCCCTTTTTTGAAGGGATCTTATGTTATATTTATGTTTAAGAAATCATTAGCCTTCAAAGTAATTAAACTATAGATATAGGGAAAAACCCTCCTTTAAAAATAAATATGAGACATAAAATCTTATGTTATGATTTTGGAATAGTGGAATGAGAGGAATGTGATTTCTCTCCCCTCTGCCCTAAGACCTCATCAGAAGTGGACATAAAGCTTCATGTGAACTCCGAATAAAAGATTTTATATAAATGTACATCATTAATAAAATAAAGAGAACGAATGAAAGCTACAGAATCACCCATCTGGAAAAAAGTTGTCCCTACAGAATTCATGTAATCATAAAATCATAGAAAAATGTATGTAATCAGGGTACTCTTGCAGTTTGAGCAGAAGTTCTCTGCCACTAGGCTATATAGTAACCCCAGTATTTCTTTAGCTAGACCAGTACCTGTACCTTCCGAGATTCTTATCATTTCTTATCAAGCATCCAAGACTTGTTCTTAAAATTATTAGCTGTGAATTAATAGATCTTTCGTGTAATATTGTTTGGTGTAAATGATTGTATATAATTCTGCATTATATATGCTTATGAATTTATCATTGATCCATTTTGAGTTAAATAAGCTTCAGGTCTTTGATTTATCAAATATGACTGAGACTAGAATATAAACATTGAATTACTCATAATACTTTAGGAATAATTTAAAGGCTTATTGATCTTTTTAAAAATGTTAACCTGAGAAGAACATATTAAACTACTTTTTGACTTATTTTCAGTAGGAAAAATAAAGCACTGGGTATTTCTATATGTAGAAGGCTTCTGAGCTGACATCTAGCTTGTTGATATATATATTTGGAACAGTTCACGTAAATCTTGATTTATTCTGTAATCTTACATGTAGATATAACCAATCAGCATAATGTTCTCTCAAAGAAAGAATACTGTTTGGATAATATAGAAGCACTAGTTCTGTAATATTTATTTTAATACACTTCAATTTTTTACTTGTGCTTAATGTATGGAGTGATCAACATTACGGTTTCTAGTCTATACTGGAAATTTGGACAGGATAATTCTTTGTTATGGAGGACTGCATTGTGCATTGTGGGATGTTTAGCAATGTGAATGGCCTTTACCTTCTGAACTCCAGAAATACACCCTTGCTGTGACAATAGAAAACTCCTTCCAGACCTTACTAAACTTGCTTCTGATTGAGAAATTGAGGATCACTAGTATAAGTCTACATATCTAGTTTTATCTGCAATAGGGCTCTATTATATAGGGATTATTTTCAATATTAATCTCGATATGAAGGAAGCTGCAGTTCTTAAAAAAATCATGCCTCTAACTTATTTTTATTATGGCCAAAGAAATTCACAGATCAGCTTTATGGATAGATTCTACTAGATATGTCTACATACCTAGTTTTATCTGCAAATAAAACTAGGTATATAGACATATACTATGCTAACATTATTTGTTTTAGGCACCTGAGCATGATTATGGTTTGAGAGTACTGTCTTATACCTCAGAGATGAAAGAATGGAAAACAATATAGAAAGTCATTGATTTTTTGATAGAATTCATACTAAGTTGTAGTTATAGAGATTGACTAAAATTAGAGAACATATGTTTTTATCATTTGTTAATGGAGTTTGGTTACTGAACTAATGAAATTTTATAATTAGTTAAAAAGGTTTTTACTTAAAAAACTGAGGAACATTCGACTTAATTTGTTGTCTCTTTTTCATATTTGAAATTTCATATGGTACAAGAAGTAATGCCTCAGAGACTTACTAAGGGTATTCAGTATAAATATGTCATGTCATTAGAGACCTTAGCTTGTTTTCAGTAGAAAGTCTCAGAGGTCCTTAGTCATTTGATTGCAGTGAGAACTACAAAGTATGGCAGCGCAAGGAAAATAGCTGAGGTTTTTTTTTATGTCACATAACTTTTCATTTCTAGTTTCTTTTGAAGGTTTGGCAGTCCTTCTTGGCAAATCATGATAGGAAAAGTTCACCTGACTTTGATGTAGACATGGTCATCATTTTACGAAACATGAAAATAATACTTGGCTTAGTAATCAGAAAAAGATATGGCTTCCTCACACAACTTTAACCACACTGAAGCCACCAACAGCAAGTCCCCTTGAGTTGATTGTAAACCCTTTGCATTACCAGCTGAGGACTTACTGTACAGGCACGCCACATGCCCTCAGGGATCTAGCAGGGAGACAGACCCTGAATTAGAGCATTTTGACACAGTGTAGAGTGATGCAAGGGTTGCCTTGGAGCTTGGAGAGTCCAATCTGTCCAGGGGTGGCGATGATGTTGCCATGGAAGGTTCTGACAGGAGCTGGTTTCTGAGCATCTTCAAAGACAATCCCCAGGGTGCGTGTGTGTGCATCAGTGGTATTACTTACTATATACCAATCCATACTGAAGTGACCATGACAGATGAGACCTACATTGTTATTCTTCCCAGTGATGCTAGCATTTATCATAGGTTCCGGCTCTTTCTAAATCCAAGAGATGTACTGCTGACTTTTACATGGGAATTTCTGTAACCAGCAACCACGGAGACAGGCTGCTGGTGGTGGTGGTATCTTTCTGTTTTTTTCTAGCACCATCGAAGAAAGTGGCCCCCTTTGTCATCTGGTCCAGTGGTTGTAGCTGTCATTTCAGTGATTTGCACAGAAACCAGAACATAGCAAACACATTTTTTGTGTAAATTGCATTCATTTTGTAAGAGATGCTCACTAGTTTGCCAGGTACTTTAAAAGACATGTGGAAAATTTATGCTTATCTTCTAGAAATTATACTCTTAACTTTATCTTCTGGTTGGGCGGACTGATCTTTATTCTTTGTGTGCAGTCTTTCTCTCACCTCTAAGCATGTACAAACACCTCCTTTAATCTTAAGTATGTTCAAGCTAAGCCTTGCCAGAGGAAAGAACACTGGACCCAGGGAAGCCCTTGTCCTCATGGGCTATCCATTCTAGTGGGAGAAGAGATAGCAAGCCAGTGGGTGCATGCAGTGAAGTCGGACTGTGGTCAGTAACTTTGAATCTCCCATGACATGAAAGGCAGGCCAATGGGAAAGAGACCGAGGACGACATATGCATGTCATTTAGCTCTCTGCGGAGGCCTCTGTGAGGAGTCTACCTACATAAAGTAGGAATTGCAGGGAGAGTAGCCTAAGCAAGGAGAGGGAGCGGTGTGGTGGCTCAGAAGAGGGCCGGACAGCCAGGCCTAAGGAACCTAGGGCCAAGAGCAGCCCTCCAAGGGAGGTAGAGGAGCAGTCTGATGCCAGATCAGTTAGGCACTTGTCACACACGGAAAGAGTTTGTATTTTTCTCTAAATATCAGTTTCCTCATTTAAATTCCAAACCTCACATGAAGCAAATACTGTATTCCTGTTTTGTAGGCGGGGAAACTGAAGCACATAGAGGCTAAATAACTTGTGTACAATTACACAGCTATCAAATAGCCCAGCTAGGATTTTGACATTGTCCTAAAGATAAATTGGGTGACTCACAGGCAGTCCATGACTAGCTTGGCAGGATTGGAATTCAGAGCCAGCTAGTCTGACCCATGGCCACGTGCTCTCTGTATATCAATCTTCCTACTCTTGTCTGTGCCAGATCTAGAACCTTACAACCTCCTGTCAGCCTTGCAATGTTCTTAACTCATCTTCTTGCTCCTGATCTTTCTCAGTATTAATCTTGTTACCTGAGACTGTGGATATGCTCAGGTATGGGATTTATATCCCTTTAACAAAATTGTTTATAAATCTTCCTGTTGAATGTATCTCAAAATACTAAGGTTAGCTTTTAAGGCCGGGTGGGGGCTGGTTACTTTCCATCTCTCCAGCTTGCTTTCTTTGTGCCTGTGGCTGGATCATTCTCTGCCTGCTCCTTCAACAGACCCTGTGCAAGTTAGGCCCGTAGCATTGCTTCCCTAGAGCTATCTCTCCTCTTCCTGCCTTCTTCCTGGCCTCAAGGAGTTTACCCATTTCTATTTGATTCTCTCTACTTCTAAACTGGGAAGCTATTTCACACCAACTTGGTCTGTAACATCAAGACTTTTTTTGTCTCATCTCCCCCACCAAATTGTTATGTGTTACAAGGAGTAATCATATCCTCTACTTCTGTACAGCCACAGAGAAGTAGATATATTCTTCAGTGTATCAGCTTCTCCAATTAATCAGCCTCTCCTAGGTAAATGTTGGTAAACTTTGGGGAGGAAGTAGGGGAGATAAGATATAATTATGCACAAGGTGTGGTCACATGGCATATGTGTTACCCTTGTCCTTTTTTTTTTTTAATATGTGTTTGAGTAAAACTAGACTTTCTATTGCTGTTCTGTAACTACTTGGCCAGTCCCAAAGATTATTTTATTTTTGCTGAAAAAACAAAAAAAACCCACCATAAAACCTTGATTCTGGAGCCTTAGTGTCCTCTTCTCTCTCTCTCTCTCTCTCTCTCTCTCTATATATATATATATATATATATATATATATATATATATATATATTATTTTATTAAACAAGTATACTCTAATTGCAGAGGGTTTTTTTTTGCCATTTTTAACTCATCCAGATGGTTATGCGATTCACAGACTCAAATGAGTCCAGATCATGAAAATCTAAAGGGCCCTGTGTTTGAATCGAGGCCATATGTTTAGGTGATGTTGTTACTTTTGTGGGTCCACAGAATCTGCTGTAAAGTGCAATAGTGAAACTCCAATTCCCTGCCTGATCCAGCTTGTGGTGTTCCTGGCTTTCCTCCCGGTGATGAGGGTAAGAGCAGAGAGGATGGGTAGTCACCTCACAAATGATGGCACTTTTCTGTAAGTCAGAAATATGAGAGAAGTGATGGTAAATACCTGAGCGAAGCCTTTATTGCTATAAACAAAACAGCTTGTGTTGTATCAGCATTATTTTTGTGAGATTGCCTTTAGTTGTTTAGAAAAATTTATTTTAAAAAAGAAATTTCTACCTCATTAGTCAGAAAAGAACCAGGAGGGTACTGTAGTTCTCAAATATTAGTGTGCCACAGAGTTCTCCAAATGCTGTTTTAAAAATACAGACATTAGAGTCCCACTGCCTTGAGGTTCTGATACAATAAATCCAGAAGGGAAGCAAGTAATTTGCATTTTTAACAAGCATCTGGTTATTCTCTGGTCCTTGGCATAACACATGCAGAAACACTGATTTAGACTGTGTAGCGTTTTGTTAGAATATTTTAAATTAGAAAAAAAATGAGCTGTCAAATTTTATACTTAAATCCTTTCCCCTTTGACATCAGCCTGTTGGTTCTGTCTTCTCTCAAAGGTTTTGCCTGCAGGTCAGATTCTGTGTTGTGCAGTGAACCTTTTTCTAACCGCCTTTCCCACTCCAGCCGTCTAGGCTGTGTATCTTTTCTATTTAAAGATTAGTGCACTGTTTTTAGGTTTTGTGTGTGTGTTTGTGTTGTGTGTGTGGGGGGGGTTTATTTATTTATTTTTGTTTTTGGATACAGGGTCTCATAGTTCAGGCTGGCCTTGAGCTTGCTATGTAGCTCAAGTTGGCCTTGAACTCACAGCGATCCTCCTGCCTCAGCCTCTGGAGTACTGGGATTACAAGCATGTGCCTCCATACCTGGCTAGTGTACTTTCTTTAATTTTTTTTAATGGATGCATAGTTATTGTACATATATCTATGTGGTCCAGTGAGATATTTCAGTGTACGTGTGTATTATGTAATGATCAGATCATGGTAATCTGTTATTGTGATGTAACTTTCTTTGTGTTAGGAACATTCAGAATACTTTCTGCTGAATATTTTGAAACACAATTAATTGTCATCAACCATAGTCGTACTTCTGTGTGAGAGTATTAGAAGTTATTTTCCTTAACTGTATAGTGCATTTTTGAGAATAACGCATTTTTCTAGCTAGATATCTCCACAAGACTTCTCATTTCTACCTATTGCTTATATATGTGGGTTGGGAACTGACTGTGGTAGTGGCTCCTGACTTTCTTGTCTGCACTTGAGTTTCTGGAGTTTATTCTCTCTCCTGGTGGGCTTGGAGGGCAGTTCCCAGTACTGTTGCTTTGCTTCCAGGAATTTGTTTGGTCTTTTATCCAGTAGACATTTAGTAAACATCTACTGTTCACCAACCACTCTCCTTGCTACTGGGGCATCCACGTGAAAACAGAACATTCTCATCTTTATCGAATTTACATTCTAGCAGAAGAGAAAGTCATTATATGTTGTGATGTTGAAAGTGCTGATGGGAATTCTAGGGTAATGGACTGGAGGTAAAAGAGCAAGCTACAGAGAAATTTGGTAGGGGAGAAAGCAGGCAGGTGACATTTGAGAAAGGACTCATGCAGAGCAAAAGAGGGCCATGAGGATAGTCAGAGAAACAATAGTCCTGACTGAAGAAGTAGCCCATGCAAAGGGCCTGAGGTGGGTGTGTGTCTGGCATGTTGGAGGAGCAGTACAGAGCAGCATGATAAAGTATCATAAGTGGGGGAATGAAAGATCTGGGATCGTGAGGATCTAGTGGCGGTGGAAACAGGTGGTCTACTTCGGGTGTGTTTGAATGGAGGAGTCAACAGAATCTTCTGCAAGTTTAATGGGGGAAAGAAGAGAAGGAGTGGATTTGGTAATGACTTGGCCTGAATTACTGCGGAATTAGTCTTGGCCATGAGCAGGCTCAGGTGAACAGGTGAGGGATGCAGTGTTGGACATGTGTTTGAGATGCTTGCTGACATCCACGTGGAAGGAAAGTAGGCAGCAGGATGTTAAGTTCAGTGCTCAGGAGAGAACCACCTAGAGTGGTTTGGCATTTTGCAAAGGTGTGTATGTGTGTGTAATTATGCACATGTGTGTAATTATTTACATATGTAGATATAATTGTTTATGTAATTAACAGAAATATATGTTTATATTATGTATGAAGATGTTCCTTGACTTACATTGGATAGAATTATGTCCTGATCAACTCATTCTACATGGAACTCATTCTACATGGAAAGTATTGTAAATTGATAATATCCTAAGTGAACATGCATTTAAATGCCTACAAAACATCAGAGTTTAACCCAGCCTGCCTTTTTGAAAAGTCAAATCATTGTAAGTTAAATCATTATAAATTGGGGATGTGTATACATGTGTGCATGCTCACAAGGGAGATGTGTATATGTATATAATATGATTTTCTATAATTATACCTCATAGTGTATTGTTGTTTAGTTCTAGACCATTGTTGATCCTCTGGCCTTTCCTGTGGACTGTCTTTATTCACCACGTCTCTGTTCCCTGACATGGTGCTCCAGATCTGCCCATGATGATCGTCAGTATTATTCCCCTTTGGCACTTATGTCCACTCCTTTCAGCTTCATGGCTTGAAAGGGACTATCACTGTTGGTCATGGTTAAACCTTGAGGATGGCCCACCAGCTCTGTCTTGGGGATGGCACACAGAGGCTTTGAAGATGGGTGGACTTGCAAGGCTGCCTTCTCCATCACGGGCCATGCCTGACACATTTGGTCCATAGTACTACAGTTTGTTCATGTAAGCAGCTTGACAGATATCTGTATGGAGGCATCCAATTGGATGGTGTCTGCTAACAAATATAATGGGAAAAATCAAAGAGAATTCAAAGATCACCTTTTTTTAAATGATTACATTTGTACCATTTAGAGACTCCATCTGAGACCCTGTTGTCAATGCTGCTTTCTTAGAAGTCTACACAACTCTTCACATGGGTGTCAAAATAATTTCAGTGAAAATGACATTGTATGGACTCACCAGGCTGAAGTATTCACCACCCTGTGATTACAGATGGGTTTTTGTCTCTGCTGTTCTACTTTCTTCCAAGCCTTTTTGCTGGTGGAGCAAGACTTAACAATCTGCATTAATTTACTTTGGCACTTCACACAGTCAGACAGGCCACATACGCGATGGTCTCTAATACATTTCTAAAAAATCCTACAAGGCTCCTTTTTAATTGATGTCCTTCATAAATTGTGTTTGCTGAAGCTGTAATTACTCATCAAGCAGCAAAAGCAAATCTACCTCCAAGTACAATGAAGATGTTCTTTTATAAAATTATTAGGACAGAAGTTCAACACACAAAGTAATTTAGCTCTGCTTTATAATGATATCTTTGGGGACTGTATCTTTGGAGATCACATTTATTAGAGCCTGTCAAAGTGGAAAAGGACCTCTGACCACTGTGTATCTTATAAGTGGCAAATGCCCTTGCCTTGCAGTGACCATTTTGTCACATATATGTGCATTAGAACAGTTGATATGATCCAACTGCTCAAATGGTTTTTGTTTGTTTTTTGCTTTTGAGACAGAGGCTCACTACATAGCTGAGGCTAGCCTTGAACTCACTGTGTAGCCCAGTCTGGCCTGGAACTGGGGGTGATCCTCCTGCTTTTGCCTCCCAAACGCCAGGATTACAGGCATGCACCACCATGTCCAGTTCTTTCATGCTTTTCTGCGCTCTTCAGAGTAATTAACTGCACCAACTGATGGTCCTTTAGCTTATTTGGAATGTTTTGATTTGACTCTTAAAACCACATAAGACTGCTAGATGACTGAGATGGGGATCTCAGAAGGAATATGAGTGTGGGATCATCTTGAAAATTTTGAAATAGGCCAAGTTAAAGTGAGACAGGATGGCTAATTTAGAAATTTTTAGTCAATTAGAATTTTAGTTTTTATAGGGAAGATTCAGGGAGAATTAAAAAATATTGTCAATAAAGGGCTGGAAATCAAGTTCCCCAGAGTGTGTGGCTATGGTGGGAGGAGCAAAAGGAAGTTAACTACAGTGGTTTTTGTTTTGTTTTTTCTGTTTGTTGCCTCCCATTTAAAGAAAAAATGTAAGCTCCATCTAAATACAAACATTGTGAGCGTTTCTGCAACTGGGTCTTCAGTGCCTAGAATAGCTTTTAAATGGAGTCCACATGTGAACATTTGCCGAATAATTGAACTGTAGGACTTTCCAGATCTCCTAACTTCCTATGGGCTATTGCTACTCATCAAGTTCTTCCCTAGCATGCTGGACTGTGGAATCCTTTTTTGAGGAACAAAATATTAGACTTGGATCCCTTCAAATACTCTCTGAGAAATTCCAGTTTTGAGCAAAATAGATGATAATCAAGTTTTCAAATTGAATTGACCACTGAGGCAAGTATTCCAGGGTCTGTGGAACCTGGGATGTAAGGGATACAGAGCACAATGTAGGAGAGGTGTCAGACATTCACATGTCAATCTGTCCTTGCCACCCAGCCTCAGTCTACTGATCCATCAAGTAGGAATAATAATTCTATTTATCTTGCTGGTTATTGGGAAAATAGGTTACAATTAGTCCCACTTTGGAAAATTAAATGACATAATAATTAGAAGGCTTCACTGGGCTAAATATTCATCATTATCATCATTATTATTGTGAACTATTAACAAGTGACATGGTAGATGGTTAGCAGGGCCAATTAAAAGGCACTCAAGTTCAAATGGGACCAGCCTCCATTAACAAATCTTGGCTTATAATATGCCAGGCACTGTTAGTTCTGGGGGGTGACAGTAGTGAGCACAGTTAAGGCCCTTTCCTTGTGGACCTTGAGGGATTTTGTCACAAAAAGTGTTTACAGATGTCACTGTGTCCTAGAACATAAAGTAAATTTAATTGTACACAATTCACTTAAAGTTAATTGTCCTGACGTCATTGTATTAGCGATCTTCCCCAAAGGAATATATTTTCTCTCACAATCTGATTTGTTCTTAACACCAAACAAGGAAAGCAAGATGCATAGGTCATATTTTGAAATAAAATAAATAAAATGAAGCTAGCATTATGAGAGATAGCATAATCAAGTGGAAGATGTCATCCATTTCATATGATTAGTTGAACCACTGCAGTAGAGTGGCCAGAGTTAGCAGATGAAAATAGTACACAACACCCAGTTACATTCAGATCACAGACACAGAATACTGTTTTTAGTGTAAATGTGTCCCAAATAGTTCATTCAATGTATTATCTCTTTTTTTTCATTCTTTAGATGAAAATCAAATATAAGCAGAGTCTGTGTTTTAACTGGCCACCCTCTCTACTTTGAACCGGGGTTCCAGCCACCTGTGCAGGAGAGACACCATTTTGCCTGCAACAAGTCGATATTTAAAGCCACTTTATACAGGAGGTATATTACCCAAATGGAATAGAACCCATTACTTCTATTTGAAATGATTTATAACTGTTCCCACCTGATTGCCAAGTGTTTCCAAATTAAAAGCCATTAATTAAGGCCTTATGCAGATACAAGAGATAGGCAAGGAGTGCTTTGTAATTCCAGCTCAGTACTTCAGGTGAGAGCTTTTCAAATTATGTGGACCACTGAAGCCACCTGCTTGACTAAACGGAGCGCGGCCGGCACGTGGCTCATCGGCGCACTGCGGTGCCAATGTTGTTACTGATTTTTCTCATTTCTCCAGGGCAAATACTAATTAATGGATACAATTCACAGCTGATTAGCTGTAGTTTCTTCAGTAATTACATTCGCATACTAACTGTTCAGAAGAGGATTTCTAACCCAGTTCTTATTTCACTCTAAGCTTAATTTGTTTTTTGAATTGTTTAGGCCCTTAGTTTAATAGCCATTTTATTTTTCTTTGTTGTTTTAGGTGCTATTAGATAATAAGTGAGTTTAATCTTAAAAAGAACACTCTCTGATAATGAGCTGTTTGCCTTAAATGGATATCTAATTCCCCAACAAAACCTACATTTAAATAACGTTAAAGTTGTGATACAGGCAGATTGAAGGGCCAGGATTGGAGCATTCAGTACACAAATTGTCATATATATCCAAGAAACTCGTTTGATTCTAGGTCTGAGATTTTTCATTCTACCATCATTAATGCAGCAAAAATGGCACAATAAGAAACCTGTGGGGTTTTTCCTTGCATGTGTTTAACATCGTATTTAACAAATAGGGAAAATGTTAAATGCATGTATTTAACAAACAGGGATAATGTGAGTGTTGTGTGTGTATGTGTGCATGTGTGCATTGTACATGGTTTCGCTATCTCATACCTTAAGGGCTAACATGCACGTCTTTGAGAAGTCTTTATAAAGATATTTACCTAAATGAATCTGAGCGATCATAGTGAGCCTTTCTGATGGTTCATTGTGTGTGTTTAAGGTGTCGTTTTACATGGTCAGATTTTGCTGCTGTAGACCATAACAGCACTCTGGAACCATTAGAGTCTTTCCTATAAATCCTGCTTAGTTCTTGGATCCCTGACATGATAAAGTGTAGCATGTCAATCCCACTTCCTGCAGACTCCGAGTTCAGCTGAGAGCTCCCACCCCCGAAATAATGTGTTTGTCAGTTTATTGAGAGGAGGATTATGTGGGTCTTCCCTATCTGTGTATCTATATCTGCATTCAATATATTTTATCTATTCGTGTATCTGCCTATGTACCTGTTTCTCTTCATCCATTCATCCATCCACACCCCTATCTCTTGGGAATATTATCCATTTAATTTAAATAATTGCTACCTTTATTTATATTAGAGAATAGTGAGACCAAACCTATGTTTTATTTGATGCATTAAAGGCAGGAAATAGTATGCTTTATTAAATATAAAAAATCATAAAAATAATATGGATCTAGATAATTATGCCCACAGAGTCTTTCCATATTGCCACACTGATAACAGAATGTTTAAAGCAATGAAATGTGCCTACTTAGACCATTTGAACCTGAAAATACATTTCTGCCAAAATCCAAGTTTTACATTTTGATAACAGGTCCCTAGAAGTAAAGAGCTTAAGTCTAAAATACTGATACAGTCTTATTTGTGATGATATGAATGGGCTATTGTGTTAGGGAATGAAATAAAAATTGCTGTGTTCATAGGATCCTGCTTATTTTTTTAAACCTCTTTGCATTTAATGTTACATTGAGAGATTAAATATCACTGTTTTCAGCAGCTCTGATGGACAGAGATATGGCTTCTTTAAGCTCTGTTTGGAGATTTAAAAAATATTCTTTTAGTCTTATTTATTTACATTCATGCCACACCTCATTCAGTAGAAAATAGAATTTGAGTCCTGGGAATTGAATTTTATTCCCTTTAATTCACATTTTAACCTACCCACACCTGTGACATCTGTTCTTGAAAAGTAAGGTATAAAATCCCAACAAGCTTTAAAATGTGTCAAGGTGGTTTTCTGGAAAACTCTTTTCTTTTAACCTCTGACGAATTCCAGTTCACTGAACAAGACATATCGGTGAGTGGCCAGCTCGTGTTTATAATTCTCCACTTTGCTGTTAATCTTGATGAGAAACAAAACTATTTTCTACAATTGTTGAGTTAGTTTAACTTGGGGCTTTATTTTCTGAGTGAACTAGCTAGCAATATAATGTCATGTCTTGAAACCTTTCATATTTTGAATTTGGAACAAAATCCACTTTAATCTCGCGACACTGGCATTCTTTCCAAGCATTATGTAAACAACTAGTTTTTAAAAAATTTTCATTTTCATTAGTCCATGTTGGCAGTACATAATGATTACATTCATTGTGGGGAGCTGGTACATAACACATCTTAATTCTTTTTACTCCCCACCCCGTATCTTGGTCCCCTTCTTATTTGCAAAACAGAATTTGTTATCCCCACAGTAACATAAAACAATCTGTTTTCTTTCAGTTCGGAAATAATAATAACTACATGAACATGGCTGAGGCAAACAATGCTTTCTTTGCTGCCAGTGAGGTAGGTGTGTGTCTCACAGTATCTCTTTATGTTTTGTGTGTTATTTAGATAATTTAATGGGCTTGAAGGGAAAAGCAAAGTACCAAATTTATCTCTCTTTTATGTGATACAAGGTAACGACTTTGGAGAAGAAATCAGCAAAACCTATTGGAAAAGAAAATAACCTGACAAGAATTTCTCACTTGTTCATAGGCAGTTGCCAGCATTTGTAACTTACCATGAATACCTTGAGGGAAGCAATATATATGAAAACAAAGATAAATATATAATAAAGTATATTAAAAACACACACACACACACACACACACACACACCCTAACAGTATTAGTATCTAAGCAGAGAAGTAGTTCTTTTAGGAACCAGGCTAAGAAGTGAATTAATAGAAAATAGTTTAACTTTACACGTATCTAGGGATAATTTCATTAAGTTACCATAGTTTGGGAAGTGATGTGTCAGAAAAGTATTCCAGTTTCTTGGGAGTTTGGAAGAATGATGTGAAATGAATGTTTTAACTGTTGTTAAATCCCTGGATGTAGCCCAGTTTTGGCAATAGCAGGTGCTCAATAAAAAATTACTGAATGAGTGGCTAGATGAATGGGCATGCTTTGAGACACGACCGTGTGGGAAAATGGAGTGATGGAGTCTCAGTGCAGCACCATGCTGGCTCTGGGTTTGTCTTCAGTTTACTCATGTGGCAAACATTCTCTCCTTGCCGCTGTTTTACTGTGTTTCCTATTATTGACTTAGGAACATTGCCTGGTCTCTCTGGCCTGCCTTCCAGAAAAACCTGGACCTTGACTAGATCAAGAAAATAGTTTCCTAAAAATGGTAGACCATTTGAGATTTAAGATCTTCAAACTTGAACAAATGTAATTGTGAAATGGATCCAACTGGAACATTTCCTCTTGCGGCTCATGTAATAAAAAGTCCTCATCTTCCAAATATATTCAGATATAGGAAAGTGAACTGGCTTGACCCCAGAGGATAAAAATCGTAATGGCTTCCTAAATGATCTTGGTACGGGGAAGAAAGTGATATGAAAGAAATTACCTTGTTCTGTTTTGCTGTGTTTAATTTTACCCTCTTTAAAATAAAAAAAAAAAAAGAAATTACCACTGAGAAATGATTAGAGTGAATGGGGAATTAAGAATTAAGCATATTTGTAGATTAATCATTTTTACAGTGACCATCATCTCTCTAACCAAGGAGATAGCTTAGATAAGGGAATATTGTTTGGCATTGGCTGCTGTGTTGTTTGTGATAATGAACACAAACCCCATCTGTAAGGACAACATGATGTTTCATTCTGTAGGATTTTTTTCCCCTACATTTGAATCAAACATTGATGAAAGCTCTACTGCCAGCAGCTGTTCAGAGACAATTTAATTCCAGCTGTGATAATTCACCGTGTCAGACATTGGCTGTTATATGTTGATACAACAGTTCTCCAGATTTGCATTTTTATCAAAAGGAACAAATGTTTTGAACATTTCAGTACAGATGGTATTTAACCATGTACATACTACTTTAACATGTTCAAGGTAAACACTGAAAAAGTCAATATCTGTAAAAAATGATCACATAAACTCTCAGTGATTAATCTGATATTGGTTATCTGGCATTGTTACCAAAGTCGGCCTCTTTTTAAAGATATTTTAAGGTTTCAACATTTTCTTGGTTATAATGAAGATGTTATCTTACTATATTGCTTTACTAGATTAGAATATGTAATACCCTGTATTCTAATTTAAAATTAATTTATCTTTCAAAAGATTATACCATAGAGACATATTACATATATGTTCTTTCTATTCCTTAAAAAAATAAAATGAAAACCTCTTTAATTTTGATGGCCTGGCATGAGACATGCTTTATATTAGTGTTTAAGAGGTAATCTTAAGTAATGATTTCACTGTACATCTCTCAATCAAAAAATAAAGCCCAAATAATTGTTAATGCCCTGCATTACTGCATGTGCCTAATTTCCCAATCACTGCATTAAAAGTAAATTTATTTGGTATTTTAACATTTTAATGAGTGCAAAATAATTCAGGAGGACTTTAGATTTGCACACTGTAAAATCTAAATTGTGCCCGAAACCAATTCCTTTCACGTAGACATTGTCCTATAGATAACACTACAGGGACTAGGATACTCATAAGTCTGAAATTCACACATTAGCTTTATGTTTTCTGTCTGTGTCATGATTACCCTGACCGTTTTTGAAGTACTTTAAATATTTATTGAAATAATATTTCAAGTGTTAATTACAGTGGTAATGAAAACAGCCAAATGCCACATATCAAGAATGAGTGTTTATCCGTATTGTTAATGTGATATGTTAGATTTCATTAAGCAGTAATGGGGTAGCAAATGAGTCACAAATTACAGTTGCATCTGTTACTAGACCACATTAGTGCCAAAATAACAGCAAACGCAGCCATAGGGTTATGTTCATTAGCCAACCACGTTTGTGGCCAATTCATCCCTTTGTTGCCGAGAACTCAGGGTGCTGCAGTAAAAACTTGATATCTTGGGGTCATTGTAAGAATACATATGTCAGATAATTTAATATTTTATTTCAGCTTTCAGATGTATCATTATGATGTGACATTTTGCATTTATTGAATCTGCTAAGAACTTGAAAGTGATCAGTTGTCCCTCCATAGATTCCGATAGTTTATCATTTCTATTTTTGGTGAGATACAAATAATATTTAACCAGCTCCATCAGCAAAAAATATTGTTTTTGCATTTTCCTCTGAGATTTCTGCTTTTCTTTCAAGTGGTTTTTATATAATATCATCATTGATAGTTTGAAAAATGATGATTTTCAGCCCTTAATTAGTTCTCTTTCCTGATAATAGCAGACTCCAATTATCTTGCACCAGTTCATTCTTTCAAATACTATTAATAATAAATGAACTGTCACTTTGACCCTCTGAGCTAGGAAAAAAATATCTGAGTGGACTCCCACCCCCTTCACCTCATCTAAAAAATATCGTAGACTTAACGACGTCGTTCCCCCTCCCCAAATCTAAGACCTCTAAGAAAGATGATTCATGTGGTTGAGCAAGAAAGCCTTGATTTATATCTAAGGCTCTACTTTAAGCCACAACAAAAATCTCAGTAGCAGCAAAGGAAAAAAAATGCATTGAGATTTGCTTAGGTTTTATAATATAATACTTATTTAAGCAGTGAGCAATATCAGTGTAGTTAGTATACTTATATCAATTCAGTTCTGTGCTCTCTAGGTAGTCTTTAAAAGTTGAAGACTGGTAGAAAATGTTCCAATACATATATATTAAAATGTTCATATAAAAGCAAATAACCTCTTTATACTTGAAATAAAAGTACTAGCACCTTTTAATATGAACTATGATAATCCTTATGTAAAACATTGCATGACACACAGTAACAATTTCCATAGAGACATGCATTTGCAATATACCAATAAGGAAATTAAAAAACCAAACCACAAATTTAATATTACTTATTTTATAGGTTGTAGCAGAAAGTAAATATGTGTAATGTTCACTTCTGGATTAATGTTGTATGTGTGTGCGCCACAAAATCGTCAGCATTTTATGAAGCATGTGGATCATGTAAGCAGTTTGAGCTGTTTCACTAACATATCAATAAAGTGGCAATTTGTTATATAGCCAAATCTAATGTCGCTGATGCTTCAACTAACAACAAAGACAGATGTTGCTAATTAAGTACGCATTAAAAAACTGTTAATACTGATACTCCATTAAAACCACATGATAATGAGACTTAAATCTTTAATCAGAATGATCAGCAAAACTTTATATATGGAAATCTGTGTTTAAGAGGTTTTCATTTGAGAAATAAATATTTAGCCTAGATATGTCGTATTTTCATGCAAAGTCCTCCTTCTTCTCTCCAAGGAGCGATAAAATATAGGAACAGAATGTGAAGATATCTCTATTTTGTTTTCTTTTAGCAGACATTCCATACACCAAGCCTTGGGGATGAGGAGTTTGAAATACCACCAATCACACCTCCTCCAGAGTCAGACCCTGCCCTAGTCATGCCTGATGTACTGCTACCTTTTCAAGCCCTCAGTGATCCTTTGCCTTCCCAGGGAAGTGAATTCACACCTCAGTTTCCTCCTCAAAGCCTGGATCTTCCTTCCATTACAATCTCAAGAAATCTCGTGGAACAAGATGGCGTGCTTCATGGCAGTGGGTTGCATATGGTAGGCACCACATTTATTGTTTGAAATAATATTTTATCATATGCATTAATCATGGAAAAATCTGAGAGTCTTGCCCTATTTCTCCCTGTCTTTTGGTGGACATGTAGATTGTTATTGCTATTGTTATTTAAATATAGGTTCAGTATTAAATCAGTGCCCGATACTGGTCTGATCAAAGTCATGGAGGATGATCAACAAATTCCTTCTGATAAGGGATGACTTTTAGTGAGTCTGATTCATTGGTTTTGAAGTAACCAATCTTCCTTTGTCTTTGCTTTAGCACAAAAAAGTTTACCCAGATGGATTTTGGAAATGGAGGGTCTTCTGAGGTGCCTAGATCTTTTAAACTAGTTAGAACATGACTTGCTTCCAAGTCAAGTGAAATACAAAATTTGGTACCAAGAAAAGGAACAAGAAATGATTATAACCAGAAGAAGAAAATGTATGAGTTGTGTGAAATACACCTAATCGTATTATTTATTGTCATAAACATCAAATAAGCACTACAGAGAGCCCAGGTTACTAATACTATAATTTTGGTTCTATTTTTCTTAGTGTGCAATTATAGTCTAGTGCAATCACTAGAGTAAATCTGCTTAAGTATTTTAAAGTCTTGTCTTTTTTCCCCACCATAGCATATAGTGTGTTTGTGTCTATCTAGGTGAGGGACTAAGCAGACGTTTTAAAACAAGATTAATAGTGTATAGGGCTTATTGTATAAACCCTGATAAAGTGAAACAGATGTTTTGGTATAACAACAAAAAAAACTCCTATTGCATGTTTACACATTTCTGTGCACATTAGGACCATGCCAGTGATGTTTTTTGGTTTCATTGTTAATTCCTCAGATAACAACGTATGATTGAAAAATATGTAATGGATTAGCAGTGCAAAGATTCAATGTGCTGTCTGAAATATAAGATTACTTCCCCAAATAGGATTGCCACAACATAATTTTCTTTGCCTGTGATCTTTTGTGTTTGAGCTGAACATCGGGGTTTTTATTTTTACTTTCTTTTGTCAGAAAAGGATGCAGTGAACAGTCAGGAAATGGTCATTAAATATTCACAAACATTACTCGATATCACAAATAATTGTTTCCTGCGGACTTTGTTGTATTTTTGTCCCTTTGACACTAGAATGCAGGGTTCTGTCCTGTCCAGCTACAGTCAGGCTTATAATGTTGTGCTTAGAAAAATAATAAAAGTAAGAAAGGTTTTTAGTGGCCAAAGGAGTGTACTAGTGTCCGCCATTATTCACAGATGCTCAATCAGGCTCGTGTAAGTTGCACAAATAGTTAAAAGACCATATAATGTATGCTAAAATGTGTACTTTATTAAATTGGTAAATATTTATTAATAATATAAGAATCTGCCTTTAAATTAAACATCTGATGAATTACCTTGCCTAAAAGCTATAAAACTGTTATTGCTGCTATAAAAAAGTGTAAAGGAGGCATTTTGACTATGAAATTTCATTTCATGGTCAATTGAATTTACTATATTGGAAAGAACTAAAGATGGAATCATAAAATAATTATGATTTCACATACACTTAAAGAACAATGCTTTCACGGCCTGGCATTGGGAGAGAGGACTCAATTTTTAATGCTTCTTTTGCAATGTATAGCTAATCACTAAAGCAGTTGAATTATTTCATTGATTTTTAAAAGTATAGGTACTTCAGCTAAGTGCAGGCTGTTGTCATGGTATTTACATGGACCTCATCACATTTATTGGTGCCTTTTTGAAGTTTTGCTGCACCTAAATGCTATTTGTTTTGGCTTGAAACAAACTAATCTTGTTGAAAATTCCAGTAGAATTTCACCTTGAAGAAATGTCATGGGATTTTAAATCACAAATGTTGGAAAAAAATAAAATGTATTAGGACAGAATTATGATGAATACAATGTGTCGTTGGCTTTGTTCTACGGACTACCTGACATGTTCACCTATAAACTTGAATTCAGAATCGCCAGAGGGATGGTTAAAAATAGGTTATGTCAAGGTTCTTCTATATCTCCCTTCGGGTGCAGAGTTGGCTGGCTACATCATAATACTCCACAGAAGCCTCCTTGGAGATTTCCCTTAGGAAGGTCACCACAAAAATAATAAATAATACTTTTATATATCATGCATTCACCTTCCTAGTGCACATTGGATATTTCATACCTTATACAAGTAAGGAGTTTTATTATCCAAATGAATATGGCTGTCTGTTAAGGAGTGCTGTGGTGAATTAAGACTCCCATACAAGAAGAAAGCCGGCTTGTTTATGTTGTATCGAACTGGCTTTTCTTCAGAGCCTCATCGGTTTTCCTTTAAAAAGAGTGACAGTTTGTCACATTACTGATTAGCTGCATTATTGTTGGCAACAAGCACAACATGTTTATCTTCCTTAAATTTATGCCATTATATTTAAAAACAGAAAGCAGGAACAAAAAAGGAGAGATTAAAAAGAGTCCAATGATTAGCATTCACATTTCAAAATATGCAAATAATGCCCTTGTATTCAAAAGCGAATTGCTGAAAAATTGAAAGTCGATGCATTGTGGCTTCAAAGAACAACCTTGATTTGCTTGTTGTGGATACATACTATGTTTAAATCAGGATGTGGTTGGCAAGTTAAAATCACAGTAGTTTGCTTAAAAATTCGTTACCTCTAAGCATTATTGTCAGTTCAGATGATCATCTGGAAATTATTTTAATCTACAAAAGATTGCAATTCAAAAAATCTACAATATGTGCTCCAAAGGTTTTTTTTTTTAAACACCTCTCTATAATCTGCCCAGCCCGCTGAGTAGCATTGACATCAGTAGTACATCAATTTCAGAAAGTGGATTATTTTTACTAGACAGCTATTGTGACATATTGGGTCAGTCATAAATGAAAGATATTCATGCAAGCATGCAATACTTGTAATGAAGTCTCACTCTGACCTTCTGTATGATTGATTCTGTAATTTAGTTTTCTCAGGCAGTGCCTGAAATGAAATGAAATCATGTTGAACAAGTTTTGAATACCCACAGTGCACCAGGAGAAGAAAAATCTGCAGCCCTAGAGGGTTGAGAGAGAGCAGATGAACGATTTATCTCTATGCTATTATAGCCTTTGCCAGCATTCAACATTTCTTCTTCTTCTTCTTCTTTTTTTTTTCTTATTTGGCTTAAGTACTTAATTCTGCAGGTAGCTGTAAATGGGAAAATAAAATGCTGTTCAGATTTAAAATGACAGGACAGGAGTATGTGCAAGGGACTGATAAAATATCTTGAATAGAACTGACCTTTCATGTAGCTGAAAGTTACTGGGGGATTCATCCTCATAATTACCATATAGATTATTTTTATTTCTTTCCTGCAATGAAACATTTCAGAGAGCAGTAGTGCTGATTGAATGAAAATTGAACTTGTTAACATTCTTTTCAGCTTAGCCTGTTGTACATAACAGAAGGTTAGCTTTGATGAATTTCAAAATTCTCTTTGATATCTTAGAAACAGACAGTAAAATAATTGTTTCTAGTCTGATATTTTATATGCCCCCAAAAGAGAATTTATAAAACACACTGATAATTCACGCACGTTTTTTCATACGTTATGTTTCATGTTTAGGGAACTGACATTTTTCTTTTTCATGTTGCTTTGGATTTAATTGTGATAGCACATATTTATAGAAAAATGCTACACTGGTGCTTCAGTAATACCAAATATAGTGTTAGAAAATTGAAAGAAATGGAAGTAAAGGACTGTATTTGAGTATGGAAGTGTCTTTACCTATGAAGGCAAGAAAAAAAAGTACTCTAGAAAGTATTCATGCAGAGAAAAAAAAATAATAACCTCATAAAATATAACACTTGTAAGTCATAATCTAGACAGATATGATATTATGGGAATTTATCAAATATTGCATCTAAAATTATGGGGCTTATTTTACAAGTTTTTATTTCACATCAAGTTGTTCGGCATACCTGTGATTTTTTTTTTTTTTTTTTTTTTTTTGGTGCTGGGATCCAACTCATGACCTTGTACTTGCTTATACCGCTGATCTAAATCCCTGGCTGCATGGCTCTGATTTTGAAGTTGAATTTTTTCTCTTTGTAAAATTACTTTCAGGCCATTTTTTACTTAAAAAGTCTTACATTAAGAGAAATAGCAGACTTTCAATTAATACATTGTTTTTAGCAATGTTGCTTAATGTGTTACAGATAAAACAGTTATTTCATGGGTCATTAATGTGTTTAATGTGTGGAACGTTCTATTAAAACAAGCCCTTATTATTATTATGAACATGTTCGTTGCCATTGTCAATAAAGGCTGCACAGCTAAATTCCACGGGATGATTACCATTTAACCATTGGGGGAGCTAACAATTTCTCAGACAAATTGAACCATTACTTTAGTCGTGTTTATTTTTGGTCAAGCTACTGTCAAACAGTATTGTTATTATAAACTAACAGTAGAAAAGACACAATTTCCCAAAGCAAACAGCTCACATTAAGTGGAAAAGGATCTACCTGTTCAAAGCCTAAGTTACAAAACATGAAGCCATATTAACCCCAACAAGTATTTACTGAGCATCTACTAAAGGTTGTATGTTGTTCTTAATAATTAGAAACTGATCATACTCCTGTGTAATAGTCTCATGATTACTGAGTACATACTCTATGTAAAGCAGAAACTTAGACTCTGAATACTACTTCAAAGATGCTTATCATCACAAATCCACTTTAATTTCATTATCTGGCCAAACTGCCTAGGCCATAGACACTTGTACTGCTGCCTATCTTTGTAGAGCAGAGAACTTCATACAATGCACAGCTTGAAGCAAAAATTCTTTATTTTTGATTGGCCTGTAAATACACTGATCTTGATCCTATGGGTATTGGCATTAGGGTTAAATGCAAGGTCATTGGTTAAAGCAGGAGTGTGTTTCAGATTTCTATCAAAGTCTGTTAACTGTTATGCCCTGTAGAATATGACTAATTTTGTGGCTTGTTACAATTAAAGGAATGTATTGTTGAAAATTATGCTGTAGTTTAGTTCTCTGTGTCTTTTTCTTAGGATGCATCATCAATAGCTCATTATTGCCGGATCTTAAAAAACTCCATGATGGTAAAGAACCCATGTAATGTCATTTGGATGCCCAGATAAATCTGAGATAACTCAAGTATATTTTAGAAGGGTGAAAGTTACGCTTTGTATCATTTACCTAGTTCCTTTTATTCACAACACTTGTCAGCCTTTGAAGTGTCTCATTTGCTTGTTTGTCACCTGTCCCCTCCTTACCAGAATAGAGGCTCTAGGAGGTCACAGTGTCACCTGTTTCTTTAGCTGCTTTCTGTCATCCTTGCACCTGCAACAGTGACAGGGCTTGCTCACATTAGGCCCTCAATACGTATTTCATTTGTTCAGTCCGTGAACGAATGAAAGGACAATGAAAGAATATTTACTGTTTATTATGAGCGTACTGTAAATGAAGCTGGAGGAAAAGGAGTTTAAGGATTATATGACTGTAAACATGGGATTTTTAAAAGTTGTAAATTAGGGCTTGGTGAATAAGCATGAAGTTGGCTCTGGGAAAACAGAAGTTACAGGATACATGAGTAAAATACCATTAAGTGTTGATAATAAACTCTTGAAATTTTTATTTTGCTAAGAAAAAATTAACTTTAGGCAAGACTTTTTTTCATAGAACTTTCGTGTGTAGGTGTGTTTGATTATAACTCTGAGAGCAGTTGTTAAGTAAAAATTTTCTATTGCAGTGAAGATATTTTTATGAATATAAAGTTGATGATGTGTAGGGCAATAATTATCATTGGTATGCCTTTGGCTGGGCTTATTTGTTTTAGGGTCAGTGGGGATAGAATTACATAGCTAGCATAACTATTTGATTGATTGACATTAAGTTGGAAATAAAATTTTAACATTCCTATAGGGCATAACTAAATAATTGAGCATAAAATTAGGGCCTGAATTTCATATTTGTAGTTACTATTCTATTTATTAATACAAAGTAATTTTTATTATAGCTAATTGTTTAATTACTCCACTTCTCAAGAAAAAGTGATTAAAAACTGACACAGTAAAAATATATTTAGTCACACATTTGGATTGTTTGCTTCTTAATTGGATGTTATCCTCTATTATGAAAACCTGATATTGGACTGTTACAGAGAGTATTTATTTGTAAGTGTAAATGGAAAGTACATTAAACATATTTGCATATTAGATTTTAAAAGTCTTTTCTGATGAAATCAAACCAGATAGACGGAAGCATCACTGTAGTGAGTAAATATAGGACAAACAGACTAATACTGTGTAATATTTAAAGTAAAAAAATCAGTTTGAAAGTATGTTTCTCACATTTGCAAAACATACCAACCCTCCACCTCCCCCATAATACTAGAACAAGTATAATGTGCTGCCCAATGTGAAGCACCAAGATAGATGAATGAATGACTTTGGAAGACAAATAAGTCGACAGGGTGAGGTTTTATTGGCTCTGAAAAATAAGAATAAACTGCATACGTTCCCCTTTCTCTCTTCCCAAAGACATATTTTTATAGGACTTATAGATGTAGTGATTTACCCAGTCGGGAAGTGTCTCATCTTTCAGTTTTCTTCCAGTCTGGATCAAGTCAAGGAGAAAGTCTCAGTTTGGGGCTAATATATTTTCATACTTCTTATTTGCGCTTTTTAAATGGGACAAAGCAGAGCTGCAGTTCAGAGTTTTAGGCAGATCCTTGTATGAACAGTAACCATAATGGTTCAACTTTCTTCTGCTGTTGTTTATTTTGTGTTCCATTGGTCATGGAGGAGTTTAATTTTTCTTTTACATTAGTGATCTAAAGTTTACTTTTTCATATAAAATTATCCAATTTTACCAGTTCAAGTAAATGTTAATGTTCAATAATATAATCCTGAGTTATATGCAGTTTAAGAAAATGAGAGACTGATACAGGAAATATCCATCCATTCATTGGTTTCTTGTTTGAAAAACGAAAAAGACAAAGAGCCCCTTTCATCAGGTGGGGCGGGGAAGAGCAGACCAAAGTGCTCCCTGCCCTGAGTTAGACCTACACAGACCCTAGCCTCGGGCTTGTTTGGACTGGGAGCGTGTGTTACAGGTGCAGTGTGTTCCTATTTGCAAGACAGCCATAGCCCACTCATGCTGTATGATCTGCCATGATTGCTAAAATTAATCCTTTGGTTCTCTTCAAAACCTGGGTTGAGGTGGTAGGGTGGACATTTATATTTAAATTAATCAATTGATTAGATTCATTGCACAATTGATTTAGAAGAGTTGCTCGTGAGGAATGGTCGGTTCATATGTACTGGAATGAATCACCCCATCAGATAGACAGCAGATCTTTACACTTTAGTGGGATTGTCCTACACTGTTAACATGATCTAGACTTCCTAAAACAGACCCTAAAGGCCTGCAACAGCCAGCCTTGCTTTTCCCGGCCAACTGTTACGGGCCTCTCATTTCCTTACCCACGGTGGGCCATGTCACAGGTACATCTGTGCTTAGAATGCTCTGCCCTCTTTCCTGGCTTGGTGGCTTCCAACTCCCTTTATACCTAGCTCACGGGTCCCCTCTTTGGAGAAGCATCTGTCTTGCATGATCTTCCCAGTCCTATCCATTTCACTCCTCCCTTTGCCCAGCCCTTTGCCAGCGCTCCTCGCTCTCCCCGATTTTTCCAGCCTGCTGCCCTCTGGCCTATCCCAGAGTGTGCACGCGCTGCTCCCTCTGCTTGGAGCAAGCTCTGCCCTGGTTTGGTGGTTGGCTCTTCCTCACCCTCAGTACCCACATACCTAGATGTCACCTTCTTAGGACTGTACTGCCCTAATCAAATGCACCGTCCTCCTCCACTGATAGCTTTTTCTTTTGTGTAGCCTCTTTATTTTCTTGGTGGTACTTGTCAGCATTTGAATCTCATTTACATGCATGATTTCTGTTTTTATGGATAGAATATAGGCTTTGGCCATTCAGCACCACCAAGTCCATGATTTCCATAGTATTGTGTAACACATTAGTTCTCAGCAAGAGATATTTGGACATTTTCCAATGCCTGGAAACATTTTGGTTGTCACAACCTGGTAGATGAGAGGAAGCTACTGGCATCTAGAGAGTAGAGGCCAGAGGTGCTGATAAATATTCTAAGCTGTATAGAATGCCCCTACCCCAACAGACTTTTCCAGATAAAAATACCAATTCTTCTGAAGTTGAAAAATTCTTGTCTAACGTCAGAGTACAGTATGGGACAATAAAGAGGAGAGAGCGAGTTATTTTGAAATGCTGGGTGATTTAGCAAGTGATACAATTGAACAGTACACATAAAATGGCAGAACTAGCTCATTAGTAGTATACTTTCCTACCACATATGAGGTCCTTGGTCCAATCCCTAGCACCACTAAAAAATAAAAATAAAATAAAGTAAAATAAAATAAAATAAAATAAAATAAATAAGTAAAAAAGTTGAGACAGCTTCTATCTTCCAAATCTTCCTGTTGGATATGATACTGGCAGTTGCTTAAAAGCTATTAGGTACTTTGCCTTTAAGTGATAATCGGTAAATATTTCAAGGCCTAATTTTAATAAGTAAGAGATAATGATTGACCAAAACACATTAAATTTTGGGAAACTATCTTCATGGCTGTGGATTTCCTTATTCTGATTACTGTTAGAAAAAATTGTGACTTATTTTGGAGGAGTTTATATAAGTTATATAATATATAAGTTATATAATATTAATATATAATATATACTATATTAATATATTAATATATAACATATAAGTTAATATATGTTATTTAGAACAAAATTCTAAATTTTGTTTAGAGTTATATTTAAAGAATCAAATGGTAATTTCCTTGTTTTCAAAGATAGAAATGTTGGTGTATTGGCTTTACCTGTGAAGCACATAGTAAACCCTCAGTAAACACATTCAAACTGAGTTGACATCTTTCTCTTGTTAAGTAGGAATAGTACGATCAAAGGAAACATCTTTTAAAAGTTAGGGTTTTTTTTAATGGGAAATGATTAGAGCTGTTGGAGATCAACTTCCCCTAAGCAGTTGTTAATAATTGGTGGCCCTAAAGGAGCTTGAATTTCTAAAGAGACACTTTAACCATTAATCTTCTTATACTATAATCCTGATACCTCTGAAGTTATTATCGGATAACGGCCATGGTAAATGCTAGCACATTTTGATGCGTTGATTATGTGATGCAGAGTTACTTGAGCATATTCTGGGGTCCTTGGTGATGTGTGCAGTGGGAGATAAAGATGGACTGGCAGGTTTTTGGAGCTGGGCTTTGGCAAGGCCTTGGTTCCACCATCATTATTCTTCAGGAGTGGTTTCCATATTGTCCCCACCTGCAGGAGAACCCCATCTTTTTGTAGTGGAATGTAATGAAGATGTCCTTTTTAGGACACTGACCCTTGGCTCTCCATCAACAGGAGCTCTCAAGTCCTAGGTCCATAATAAAGATGTAATGACAAGTGGAATTCGGGAAGAAATGACAAGTGGAATTCGGGAAGACCTGGGGAAACCAGAAGGGAACGCCATCTACATGCAATAGTTGTGAGACAACCAAGAATCTGTCTTCGCTGATTTTCATAGACATTGGAACAAAAAGTGCAAAGTAACCCTTCTTACTTTGGTAGAGGCTATGGTGCTGCTCAAGTGCCTACAGTGCACAGGAGGTGCCCTGCAACTAAAACTCCCTGATCCGAAATGTTTGTGGAGCCAAGATTGGGAAACTATCTAATTCATTATTTTTAAAAATTTCATAACACTTTTTAGTATGAGGAGACCATAATTTATTTAACTAACTTCCTTTGATACAATGTTTTATTTGGTGGCATTTGTATATTTAATATTAAGAAACTAAGTCCTCCAATTTATTTGCAATTCATTTTGTTTCCTTAAAGAGCAAAAATAATGCTTCTCAGAAAGACTCAAAAGAACAATGGTTAAGAATTCATAGACTTGTATGTAAAATTAGATTCTGGGTAACTGGAAGTTGAGAGAATTTGGTTTCAATGAATTCATAGAGTCACTTTAATTGACAAGTCTTAACGAAGTCATTTGAAAACCACATCTTCATTTTTTCAAGGTTGTATTTATTTTATTTTATATTTTATTTTATTTTATTTTATTTTATTTTATTTTAAAGAGAATAAAACCAAGCAAAATAAAACAGAATAAAGCCAATTCAAAAAAAATCCAGTAGAAGTGACACAGGACTTTAGAAAAATACAAAATCAATAATGGTTACCATAATGCCTCTTGTTATCTTCAAAATAGCTGTAGATACCTTCAGACATAGTAAAAATCAAACAAAGCAGGACAGAACAGGACCAATTAAAAACAAAACAATGAATTCAATAAAGGACTTAAAAACAAGCAAATAGTAAATCCAAAATGGCTACCATAATATATCTTGCTGTTTTTGAAATAGCTCCCCATGCCATCCAATATAACAAAATCAAACAAAATGAAACAGAATAAAACCCAAACCAAAAAACAATGAAAATGATACAGGACTTCAAAACAAGATAATAGGGAATTAACAATGGCTACCACCTTCAGAAGGAGATCCCCCATAGATGCCACACTGTGTACCGTGATCCTCTTAATAGATGATCAGACCACCAGCCTTAGACCTGCAAAGTCAGTGAAACACCAAACACCACACGCATCAAATTGCATTTCACCTCAGTAGCTATTGTTGCAGCCCGTGTTTCTTGCAGGGTGTGTGTGTGGGGGGGTGGGGGTATTGGCTCTTCTTGTTTCCCAGCCTGTGTGCCAGAAGGGGCTGGCATCTGGCTGTCCCCTGTCAGCACAGCCCACTCATGACACTGGTTTGCAGGGAGGGCTTGCTTCCTGTTGACTTCTTATTCTCTTTCCCCCATAGTTTGCAAATGGCACTAATTCATGGGAAAAGGCTAGGATCTGGCTGTCCCCCCAGTGGCGGTGGCGGCCCATGCATGGCACTGGTTCAGAATTAAAAAAAGAAAAGAGAGAAAAAGAAATATCGGTAACTCTAGATCCTTTTGTATGATCACCCCAAAACCACAGAAGACTACTTTCAAAGTCACAGAAATACCTCACAGCGAAAACTAATTCTGATGATACCTATCTTTTTGTGAGTTCTTACGTATTTTTGAAAATCCATTGGTACATCAAGTCATTGGTGAGTTGAACAAAAATAACCAAAGTAGATTTCAGTGAAAGAAAAAAATGTCCATTCTGAAAGACTGAATGACTTTCAGATGCAGTTGACAGTGGCATCCAGAATTGGAATGGTCCTCTGGGCAGCCATGGAGAGTGGTAAAGAAAGGTGTCCTAATGTTTGCATTCCTGGAAGGATACAATAAAGCACGGACTCCTTTTCTCCCAGAGCTGGAGAGAGGACAGTGGGATCAGCACCATATGAGCAAAGGATGCTGACCAGTCAGTAAGCCGGAGAGGACGAGTCTCTGCTTCAGATCTTTCCCTGTCTCTAGCTTCCTCATTGAGTGGCAAGAGTTTCAAGTTGTCTTTTCTTGGGCCGGGGATAGAGTTCTCAGTGGTATAGTTCTTGCCTTGCACCCAGAAGCCCCTAGATTCGATCCCCAGCACCACCAAAAAAGTTTATTTTTTCTATTTTTTTAATTCACTCAAAGACAGTTCTACCGTAAAACAGCGTGGGCTAGATACTGGGTTTTGTACTTTTGACCTTCAAACTTTCTGGCACGTGTCTTTCTATTTAATTCAGAGACTCTCATTCTTCAAGACGTCAGACCTGTCAACATTGCAACAGGTTGAATTTAGGAGCAGGTTGAATCTAAGGAGCTGCTGACCTTGAACCATTAAGTAGACTGATTCTTGGGAAAACTGAAATCTTTTTCCCCCTTGCTGTTGCCTTCCTAGGATCAGAGCCACACACAAGTCTCCCAGTACCGCCAGGACCCCTCCTTGATCATGAGGTCCATCGTCCACATGACTGATGCTGCTCGCTCTGGGATCATGGCACCAGCCCAGCTCACTACCATCAACCAGTCTCAGCTCAGTGCCCAGCTGGGGTTGAATTTGGGTGGTGCCAGTATTCCGCACACATCTCCTTCGCCTCCAGCAAGCAAATCAGCTACTCCTTCCCCTTCAAGCTCCATCAATGAAGAGGATGCTGATGAAGCCAACAGAGTAAGTTAGAGCTGCCTTTGCAGAGAATTGGGATCACCCCCTGATTTGGGATGTGGGTTTTATCAGTGGGGTTTCTTTCATTTTCTTTGTGGATTTTGAGTGGCACTCAAATGTATGGTGGTTCAAATGGTTTTTTCATTTGTTTATTATCAGTGGAAAGGGTATTAAACTGGAAATCGCAAGATTTGGTTTCAGTCAGTTGCAAGACACTGGTCAAATCGTGTGACTCTTGTGATATTAATTTTATTAATTTGCAAAATCTGTGCTCATTTCCCAAAAATTTCCAGAAATGCTAGATCTTCCAGAATTTCTAGACTTAGAACTGCTGTGGTTCTAAGTCAGTCTCCATGGGAGCAAGTTTTATGCAATTTGTTGGCCAAACTGCAGCCACGCTTGACTGCTATGTGCCTTTGGTGGTGTTTATCGTTTAGTAAATTCTCATCACTTTGTATCTTTAGTAAATTCTCATCACTTTGTATCTTTGGTAAATTCTCATCACTTTGTATTCAAAAACATTTGAAAAATCTACATAGATTGTAATCATGACTTCTCTCGTTTCCCAAGAATGAATAATTTTAGTAAACAAAAAACAGAACACAATTATGCTTCACATTTTAAAAGTTTTATTAGTATACATTTGCAATACATGATATTTACATTACCAATTACTTTATTTATTAACTCTTTTTTTATATACTCGTTCTGTGTTTGGTGTTCTACTTGGTCCAGTGGTGTAAAAGCTTACAAGGCAATTATACCCAGGGACTTTCCACCAGGGATGAACAGCAATGTCTAAAACTACCTCCAAATGAGATTAGTGGTATAATTGATGTATTGAGATTATAATCGATTCTGCTTGCGAGAGTGATTTGAGGAAAACTTTATTGAGAAGGTCTGTATTTGAATTAGGTTTAAGAGGATGCATAAAAGTTTGTGAGGCAGAAGAGAGAGGCCAGTATTCTGGCAGAGGGATCAGTGAGGAGCAGTGGAAAGTACATGTCAATTTATGGGTATCATGAAGGGCAATGAGGGAAGCAAAGCAATAGAAGAAAGAAATAGCTTTAGTATGGTGAAGCTGTTGGTAGTTGAAGGCTGATTAATTATTTGCACAGAGCAATGGCATAAGCAGATTGATGCTTTCACAAGACAACTTTGGCTATTTGTAGGATGCTTTGTAAAGGGAGGGGTCAGGGAACAGGAAATCAATTAGGAGACCCTTTTGTTGTTTTCTTTCATCAAAGGAAGGAAGGGGCAGGAGGTAGCAGATTAATGAGACGTTTAAGAAGGAGACTCATTAAGCATGATATCTACTGGAATTTGAAGAAGAGATGAACTGGGTTTTAGTTTGAAAGAAGGAATGACTATCAGTAAGTGAGAGAATCAACCTAAAAAGAGATGATGGCTCCCTAGCCCCACTGCCCTGGGAGGAACGATGAGTTTGACATGTTATGGTTGAATTTGTGGTACTTACATTTGAGTCTAGAGCTCAGTTTGCTGGAGCTCTATGTGCCATCGGCACATAGGTGTGAAAACATGAAAGTAACTGGATTTCTTAGTGTAAGAAACAAACCAAGGCCAGAACTCTTAGCGTCATTTGTTTTTAAGTAGCAAATAGCAAAAAGGAGCTAGAGAAAATGCTTTGGTTTCCGTAACATTATTCTAACCTCACTCATCTTTTTCTAATGTTATGGAAACCAAAGTGATTTCAAGATGGAGGGTTTCATCTTGTAAAAACAGATTAGCACTGCTTTGGGCACAGGGTCGGCAAATGCAGAGTTAATAACATCCCTATCACAAGGACTTCATTGTGATAAAGTGAGAAGTAATAATTGAAGAAACTCAAAGGACATAAAACACAGCTGAGCACTACACATTCCGTGGTCCTCTTACTCCATTCCCCTGTCCAATGATCACACTTACCTCTGTACCAAACTGAAATGGTCACATTTAAAGAGAACCTTTGTCTAACCTTCTGTATGACTTCTAATTTGCACCACTTTAAGGAAAGGCCTGGGTTTTGTGGGAAGATATTCATTTTGTTTCCTTTTACAGGCAGCTTGGCTGAGAAAGGAAGATTAAAATGATTGTTAATTGCATCTCTTTTGGCTAAAGGATTTCTCTAGCTTTCTCCACTCTCTTTATACACAAAACTTTCTGTATGAGAATTAATCCTGAGTCATTATTTGAATCATAGAACATTTCAGGTTTATTCCTACAAAGTAATAATGATTAAGGAAAGTCATAGTTTTCCAGAGGAGGCATCAAAGGCTGTCGATGTTTGAATATTATTTTACAGAGAATGAAATTGAATTCTGTTGATTTGGAAGAAGCTGAACTGGAAATTGCCATCAGTCAGGGTACTTACTGTTGGCCCTAATGGTGCCAGATTTTTCTGCCAGGAAAAGAATCTAGTTGTTTGACTCAACTAGAAAAATATGTGTGTGTATTTTTTAAAAATTGTTGCTTAAGTAACATTTTCATTTAAGTAAAACCTGAATCTATTAAAACTGTAAAAGGCATCTGATTCCCTTGTTAGCTCAGATTCACAGGTCTTGCTTATTCTAAGGAATTAGAAAATTATGACTTTCTGGAAAAAAAACTACAGGGGCCAGAGAATTATTGAAGTAATTATGTAAGGTACGACAAATGGCATTTTGGAGAAGAGGTAAGGTAGGCCTTAAAATCATCTGAAGCTTGTTAACTACTTAGCAGGTGTGGATGGTTTATCACCCAGCCAGTGACCATCAGAATTAAGCCTGTGGTATCTCAACACTCTGACACCTCAGAGCTCACAGAGAGACATTACTTACCTGTTTCCTCCCTAAGAGTTTTAGTAATTGGATTAAATTCCAAATGACCCTCTTTCAGAAAGTAATAATACTCTAGGAATATTTGAATTAGAATTCAAGGCCATTAAAAGACAGTCTGTTAGTAACTTGAATCTGTCTCAATTTATCTTGCCCAGGACTGGCTTTTAAAACAGTTTTGTTAAATGCTTCGAAATTCTCGATGAAATTAACTGCAAGATTATCATCGGATAGAGCTACTGAAATCTAGGGATACATATCAATGTTGATAAGCCATTTGCCTTTGCCTCTCTGATAAATATGTCATATTTTCAATAGTTATTTGATGATTTTAGGTGTATATGAGTGTGAACAGTCTATAAATTTGCAGATTTGTACCCATATCATTTTGTGGTATAGATGCATCTGACTTCAGAGTTCATATTGTGAATATATGTGTGTTCCTATGTCAGTTTCCCTCTGGGCAGCATTATTACCCATATGGAATAATGTAATAAATAAATCAGAAAATTAGCCTTGTCAGTGTGGTTGATTTTAAGTATCAGCTCTTGCTCATTTACAAGTTTTTAATTTTATGGAGAGTATCAATTTCTTTTCTGTTTCTAGTTAAAATGATTTTTGACATTTTTATATTCTTGTTACCCTGCCTTTTAGAAAGTTGGTGTTATTTTAGAAAATAAAGATGACCTTTCCTTTATTGTGCTAGTGTAGCAATTACAGCTAATTTCTATTTGAGTTCCCAGAGACTCATTAGCAAAACAACATTCTGGCAAAAAAAAATCAGCCTTAAAAATCAGTTCAGATCAGTCATACACATGGCATAAAACCATGCAAGGAACCTCATTTAAAATACGTGAATATGGTCAACATCCCGAATATTATTAGGTTTTACTTCTGAAACCTCTGAAAATGTAAGCTATTTTATGTGTGCATGTGCAGCATACCATATATGTAGCATTGCTTGGTACTGAGTGTTCTGTTTTTCATTACTCATAATTGCTATTTAGAGCATATGTTGTGAATGCATTGAAGATACTTCTGGGTCTCATTAATCAGTGTTCTAAATGCTAATCTCTGCTGTCCAGTTAACTCGGAGCAAATTTGCCCCTCCCCCGCTTTTGGTGGTGATTCATCTGTTGATGATGCTTAACAAAACCTTCAAAGAACAATTGTAGGTCTGAGTAAGTCTTGTTGCATTCTCCGCAAGTACCTTCTAGGCAGTGAATTTTCTTCCTGCTTTGCAGGCCATTGGAGAGAAAAGAGCGGCTCCAGATTCTGGCAAGAAGCCCAAGACTCCAAAGAAAAAGAAAAAGAAAGATCCCAATGAGCCTCAGAAGCCTGTATCAGCATATGCCCTGTTTTTCAGAGACACACAGGCTGCAATTAAAGGTCAAAACCCCAATGCGACCTTTGGAGAGGTCTCAAAAATCGTAGCATCTATGTGGGACAGCCTTGGAGAAGAGCAAAAGCAGGTGAGGCAGAAGTCTATCGTGACTGTATAGTAAAAGGTTGCAAGAGTATTCCTTATATCTTTTGAGTGCATGCATTTCTTTAATATGATTGCTTGTTATGAAAGCCTTTCTAAGCTATGGCTTTAAAATGCACACACATGTGAATCCAAACAACTCTCTGGTTATATCGATTTCTCAGTCAGTGGAAGGGTGCATGTTCAGAATCCATTCACAGGCGGCTTGGAAGAAATCCAGGCAGTAGCCTGCAAGCATAAACTTTTGATGATAATCTTTTCATTTTAAATAATGTGGAATTTTTTCCCTTTGTTCAAAAAGGGCCCTACAAAGGGATTAGGTCCATCCTGCTCGCCTTTCTCTTGATCATCTTTCTGAACCTTTGTGCTATCCTGGTGGGTTTCCAAACTTTGAAGCTGTCTCTGTATGTCTCATTATTGTCACTGGACATTTGAAATTTTATTCCAAGTTCATTTTAAAGCTAGGCAGTGTGAGAGGTATTCAGAGATTACTCATGCTGGTAGGAGATACTTCTTTAGGGACCTAGTCTCCTCTTCTCCCCCTCACAACTCCTCTATGTAAGTGGAGAGAAAAATGGGTTCCTTCGGGGCCAGTCCTCCCCTTACTCCTTGTATGAAAGGCCAATTACCATTAATAGGAGCTAACTTACATACTCATAGAAAAACAGATTCCTATGAGTGATAAAATAGAATAATTGTTTCAAGTGTGAAGAGTACAAACCCTTGATTTTTCTTTACCAGCCATGAAGTCCGTCCCAGTAGTTCATTTCACTGGAACAGTGCAGCTGTTGAATTTCCCTGTATTTGTCTGATTTTCTGTCCCCACAATGGGATTGTAAGGCACTGGCAAACTGGTGCACCAGATTTTTACACTCTGGAGTGAAAGATTATTGTACTTTGGTCTATTGCTCAGCCATCAGACCATTTAAGAAAAGAAGGCTCAGACTGTGTTTAATACATTGGGATCTATTTATATAACTTCTTGGTCCCACACTAATGAAGTCTCCCCTCTTACTATTTTCAGACTCTTTTTTTCTCCTAAAGAAACCCAAGGTTTAAAGACTTGCATCATTTCTTGTTTTCACATACCTGACTTACTGCTGTTTGTTTTCAATCCTCCCTTTTGATACAGCTTAGAAATATAGGTGTGAGAGAAAGAAGACATTACTTTCATTAAGGCATAGCATCCTTTCTAGAATTTAAGCCATTTACAGCAGAGTTTATTCTTGCTGCCTTATAAGTAAGGCTGTAGCACGAACTCTTCAGCTGTGACTCTCAAGTATCTGTAGCCAGCTGAGATCATTTTTCTCATTCGCGAGAATAAATACCCAAATTGTGCTCTGGTGTTGTTTCATTTTAATATCTGCGTGTGTGTGTAACATCTAAAAAATCAAAGCCAAGACGATCAACTCTTTAGGTGAGTTGTGTTTATGTGACCTAATTTGTGCAGCAGTTATTTTACAGCTGGGAATTTATAGGCTAAAGGTGGTGCTAAATTGTGGTCTTTTAATAGGTATATAAGAGGAAAACAGAAGCTGCCAAAAAAGAATACCTGAAGGCCTTGGCGGCGTACAGGGCCAGCCTCGTTTCTAAGGTAAATCTATGTACACTGTGGAAAGCAGCCCTCAAGCATTGAAAACGTGTGCAGCTTCATAAGCGCTGATGAAAAAGCATCTTGAATAACTCATAGTCACTTATTTCCATTAGAGATCACCTGAAAGATGACATGAACAAGAACAGTTCCTTTACGCTGCTGAACCTAAATTGCTACTAAAAGACTTGCTGATATTTATGTGTATATACCTCCATAGATGCATTTTACATAGCCTTTTATATTTTCTTTTTATCAGGGATTGGAATCTCTGTTCATTTCCTCCCTTTAGAGCTGGGAGGTATGTTTGTCAGGCACATTTGGACAGCATATCATAAATTCTCCAGTGGTTACATTAACACAATAGGCAATGGTGCCTTTTTGACCAAACTGTTCCACATCATATAAATAAATAAACCTCATGATTATTTAAATAAAATTATGCTCCAAGTCCTAAGACAAAAAGTGTATGTATTATACATAGAATATACAGTGGAACCTGATGGAGTCTAAAATGCACTAATATCCCAAAGCAAATGCCACTTTAGATGATTATTATCTTGATCCAAAGGGAGTGTGAGCTGTTATGTGATTGTTATTTCTCTATTCGCAGTGGTGGGGATTGAATGCAAGGCCTCATGCATGCTAAGCAAGCTTTCTGCAACTGAGTTTCACCCCCAATCCCGCTTAAGTGCTTATATTATTTTAACATTTAATTAATGTTGTCTTTTGCCTTCCTAGAATTTAGACTTTGGGTAGTGTCATTTGAACTAATGTGTTTGTGCTATTGACACATTTCTTTTGGAAAGCAGAGATACTATTTCATTGTCATTACTGTTGTTTCATGTACAGCACAGGACCTCAAAGCCATTTTAAAAGGCTTTCCTTCCTTTTTTCATCTTCATCTGAGTTGTTTCTTCTTTATAGTAAGCTCTCAGCTGCTCAGATTCAGATCAATATGGGTCCTCCAAGAATACTTCCTACTTCATTACAAAGAGAAAATATTTATCAGGTTAATAGTAAAACCTTTTTGAGACTCTGGAAGACAAACACACTGGGAGATATACTGATTGTATTTGTAGATTTGCACATGGGCAGAAAACAGACTGTGTGGCCAACAGATGTTAAGAATTGAGACAGAGGTGGTTAATTAGATGGAGTGTAGTGAATAAACAGTTTGCACGCACTTCTTGCCTGGATCATTTGTTCCTTCATTTATCTAGAAGCAGAGGTAGGTGAATCTTTGTACATTACAGCATGAATAATTGACCATACATGAATTTAAGCTGAAACCTACTACCCATAAAATCCAAGAGATAAATTAAAAGCTCTAAATTATAGAACCTAGAATCAGAATTTAGATGTAGTTCTAAATGGACTTTAAGAACCCTAAAAAATCAACAGGACAGAATTTTAAAAGAGTAAATCTAGGGCTTGGAGATATAGCTCAGTGGTGTGCCTGCCTGTACAAGGTCCTAAGGTTGATTCCTGGTACCAAAATAATAATAATAATAATTCTAAAGTAATATATATATATATATTTAATTCATTTAGTGCTATTTGCAAGGATCACAAATTTATGTTGAGAAATTTGAAATAATCCTTTAGGTATAAGTTTAGAGTAAGTTCAACCTGAACTCAAAGTGTGAAATAGCTGTTAATGTAGGGGTTGTATAAGAGGCTGCATCTAATTGTACAGGGTAATAATTAGACCACTTGTGAAGAGTCAGCTATGTTTTAGACCCCACAATTTTAAGAGATGGTGATCAACTGAATCTCTCTAGAGTATTGTTTCCATGCTGGTGAGAACTGAAAATCAAATCCTATTGGGAAAATCAGAAGAATTAGGGAGACAAGGATTTGGGAGCATGTGCTCTTAGCCTTCAAATATAAGAGTCATGATGTAAGGCGAGTAAAGTTTGATCTGTCATCCTAGAGAGAATACTCACCCAACGGGTAAAGTTACAGGGAGCAAGATTCAATCTCAATGTTAGAAATAACAACATATTGCTTCAAATTTCCATTTAACTTAGGCCTCTATGTGTAGATACCCTTCAAATGTTAATGGTTTATCACTTTCAATCTTCAAAGTAATTAATTAATAGATATTTACCATCCATCCATAGTGGGTAACCCTGATAGGTAGAAGACACTCTGCAATCACCTGCCCATCTCCAATCACAATTCAGGTAGCCCCTTAAAGGTACACTGACACCATTACTAGGGATCCAAATATAGACTTACCTTGTGGTTTCTTCCATAAGACTAGCTCAGTGATTAGAGTGTACATTATGAATGTGTTTATATGTACAAAACTGTGTGGATTCTCCTCGATGGGTTATCTGATGATCTGTTGAAGATAACTTTTAGGTGTTTACAGCCAGCTTCTTACCCTAAGACTTTAGAGTGGGACCCTGCATCCAGTTGCACTGGGCTTTTGGAATGAAGAGAGCTGTCTGTGGAGGAATGGTACTTTTTAGTGATGATGTGTATTTATATAAAACCCACCAGACAAGGATGTGCCTAAATTGAGTGACTCTGCCTATAAGATAATTTCACAGGTCCTTCCCAATGGCTGGATTCTGTAAACTTGAGTCACAGAAGTCTAAAAGTAAATACCACAGATCATTCATGATAGTGGATGGTCATCTGATGCCTTTAAGTTGCCCCCCTTGCTACTTTCCTTTTTGAAGACTCTAATTTTGTGAAAAATAAGAGGAAAAAATAGTCTTTAAGAAAAACTATTCTAATCACTGTTGCATTGGTAAAAGAATTTATTTTGGGAAAAGTAATTATGTGTTTTTAGCACCAACTGGAACAAGTAGTTTCTTTCCATGCGGAGCCTGAGCTCTGTCCTGTGTTGTATAATAGGTCACTCAATTACATGAGGTTGAACACTCCCCCTTTATCTGTGATCCCTTTGACAAATTCTGGAGATCTTCAAAAAGTTGGTGAACCTAAAACCTTTATAAAGTAGTAAAGTACAGTTATTTCAGTTTAGTCTTTCTGTGGAATCCAATTATATTTTTGCTTATATTCAAGGAAACTCTGCTGTAAATAATTAAGCAAGCATAGAATTTTGAAGTTTTCTAGTAGTGGTAGTTTTCATGTGACAATAGTTATTAATTAATGGAAATAGATAACACTTACTAAGGGCTTCCAGAGGGCCAGACACTATTCTAATTGCTTAACATATTAGTTAATTTAATTCTCATAACCACGGCACAAGGTCTATGGCATATAACTCCATGAGATAGATAAAAAAAAATCTGAGGCATAGATGGATCAATTAACTGCCCAGAGTCACAAAGTTGTTAAGTAGTAGGTCTGGGGTTGAGGGTGTAGCTTAGTGCTAGATCACTTGCTTAGCATGCACAAGGGCCTGGGTTTAATCCTTAGCAATGCTTTAAAATAAAAAGGAGTAGATCTGTATTTGAACTCAGTCAGTTACTCTACAGTCTTTCAGTACAATATATGGCCTCTTTGTTATGAAGTTAGTGTGGACATAAATGCTGATCGATTTTTGCTCTTAAATATGTGTATCAGTTATCTTTTGCCCAGTAATGCTGTGTAACAACCAGCCACAAATCCCAGTGATTCACAGGTAATTTCAAAACCTATCCTGCAGTTATGTCTGGGATCAGCTTGCAGGTTGTTGAGATGGTGGCTAGATTCATTCAGGGACCTTGCAGGTGACCAATTAGCAGTGAGCTGGCACTCATGTGAGGCTTTTGAGCCATGCATATATACATATGCACATGGTAGCAGTAGGCTTCTAGACAGTGAGTGGTAAGTTACAAGGTCTCCTGGGTCTTAGAGTGAAACTGGGACAGTGTTACTGTTATCCCATTTCCATGACCAAAGCAAAGGCACCAGGCCAGCTCAGACTCAAGAAAGTAGGAAATTTGACTATCTCTGAGAGGAGCCAACCAGCCACATGACGGTGAAGTGGGGAGGCATGAATAATGATGAAAGCATTTTTAAATCAATGTATAATAATACATAATATTTAGATACTTTAAATACTTATGTATTATAACATGCTGGAATTTTCTCTCTCCACATTCAGGCTGCGGCTGAATCAGCAGAGGCCCAGACTATTCGTTCTGTCCAGCAGACTCTGGCGTCGACCAATCTGACATCCTCCCTCCTTCTCAACACTCCACTATCTCAACATGGAACGGTACCAGCCTCCCCCCAGACTCTCCCTCAGTCCCTGCCTAGGTCAATTGCTCCCAAACCCTTGACCATGAGACTCCCCATGAACCAGATCCTCACATCTGTCACCATTGCAGCCAACATGCCCTCGAACATTGGGGCTCCGCTGATCAGCTCCATGGGAACCACCATGGTGGGCTCAGCAGCCTCCACCCAAGTGAGCCCTTCGGTGCAAAACCAGCAGCATCACATGCAGCTGCAGCAACAGCAGCAGCAGCAACAGCAACAGCAGCAGCAACAACAAATGCAACAGATGCAGCAGCAGCAACTGCAGCAGCACCAAATGCATCAGCAAATCCAGCAGCAGATGCAGCAACAGCATTTTCAGCACCACATGCAGCAGCACCTGCAACAGCAGCAGCAGCAGCAGCATCTCCAGCAGCAAATTAGCCAACAGCAGCTGCAGCAGCAGCTGCAGCAACACATCCAGCTGCAGCAACTTCAGCACATGCAGCACCCATCTCAGCCTTCTCCCCGGCAGCACTCGCCCGCCACTTCCCAGATTACATCCCCCATCCCCACCATTGGGAGCCCCCAGCCCACCTCCCAGCAGCACCAATCACAGATCCAGTCTCAGACACAGACTCAAGTGTTATCACAGGTCAGTATCTTCTGAAGACGCATGTGACAGGTGGATTTATGTGCACCAAGGAGAGTGGCATGTGGAGGGGACAGCGTTCAGGGCTGAACACTGTAAGTTGGTGTTTGTTATGCAGAAATGTGTAACAGATCAAACGGTCCTCTCAAGTGTCTATTAGATAGGCAATAAGAACTACCGTGTAGCTGGGTAACATCTTTTAGCTGACTATAAATCACTTTGTTTTTAAACGAGAAAAGCTGTGCTCTTTTATGTGATGCCTTTTTTATTTATTCAGGCTATACCTACAATATGTGAATCAAACCATGTAATGAATCCTGGGACATACTGATGACTATAAACTGGCCTCTCTGAGTCATAGGAAATGGCCTTATTTCTCCAGAAGTGAGGATACCACACTTCCAGGCTGTTTGAACTTCCAGAGCCCTAAAAAAAAAGCACAGTTGTAACTACCTGAAATATGAAGATCCAGTTTCATACAAGCATTTGTATGATGTGAATAGTTGATGGCATTTTTTTGTCATGAAAAATGTAATGTAAATCACAAACTTTTGCCAAAGCTCTTATTTTTTTCCTAAATCTCTCCAGAAAAAAAAGCAAGTGATTAGATTCAATTACTGACTCATTGCCACCTTTTATCCATGACTTCTCCAAATCAAGCCACAGTATATGTTGTAACAATATCTATTGACTCCTGTTAGCCCATTATATTCATTCCAATTAGAAGACAAGAAATGTGAATATATATTCTGTGTTTTGAGTGACAAGTTTCGAGAAATAAAAACACTGTATTTTTAAAAGGGAAATGCACTTAAATGAAAACAGTTATTACGAAAGTTAAGATTTAAAAAGAAAAAGCAAGAGTTTTTATTATGATGTAATACCAGTAGAATATTTAAAAGGCACACTACATCTGAATAATCAATGTAAATATTTTCTTTCAAAGTTGTAAGTTTTCATATCATGTGTTGTAAAGTTTTCCTAAATGAGGCTTTAACGTAAACACTGGTGACATAAACCATTCATTGCTACGTTGCTTATTGTGTTTTTATGCTGTTTTATACTTTTTTATGAGTTATGATAGCAGCAATTAAGTTGTTTGTATTTTGCTTAACTAAAACAAATGCTTTTATCTTGCTATAGAATAAACACATTTCAGTAAAAACTATGGTCTGTATTTTGATGCAACAACAAGGAAACTGTTCACTTTTCAAATAAAATGGTATGTCAACTTTTACTTTTGGTTCCTTGAATACGTGTAAGATGCAGAAATATGGCATGTTCCAAATCTCGTATCAGCCCAAGCATCATCTTCCATTTTCTTTGGCAAATGCAATATTTGTGAATAAGCCTGTGGATTACACATGCCCTTAAATACATAATGGGAAATATGTTTGTAATTGTCTTTTTGTTAAGATTCAAGAACAAGGTAAACATATAGAAAAAAAAGCAATCATCTTTTTTTGGGTCTAAAACTACCTGGCATTGTGCTGTTATTGATATTAAAATGGATGGTGAATGCTAATTTTAAGGCCAAAATAATTATTTCAGTGCCTATTTTTCTCTCCTCCCCTCCTTTTTTTTTTTTTTTTTGCTCTATAGTGGCTTCTCTTTGAGAGCTGTGTGACCACTATCCCCAGTTGTCTTGCATGATTAATTACAGCATCTGTCCTGTCAGAAGCTATAATGAAGAGGTCTTGATAAAAATTGCAAATTACCACTGGCAACAGTCTTAAACTGCTTATGATAAAATGAAAATTAAAAACAGCAAGTGTCAACCCTGACCAGAATCCTAATCTGGAAAGAATGAGGGAGTGCATGGTGATGTCCATAGCTACAGTGTGCAAGGCATTCAAAAATAATAGAATATGGATTCCTTCAAGTTGTTGTATTTCAAAGAATATTTACTGTATGTTGTGGTTTATGAATAATGAATTCAGCTTTCAATATTTCATAATCCTCTCATACTCTGTGTTATGTACAAATATTGAACAGCAAGAGCTTCCAATTATAAATTTATAGATTTCTAGCTGTAGAAAAATTTATGTCTAAATTGAAGCTTTTCATAAGATGTATTAGTTGACAGGTATCAGTGTTCAAACAGTCTTAGAAAGATGCCTAATCACATCTACAAGAGGCGATTGTATTTCACAAAGAAATACTCAGCTCCCCTCAGACCCATCAGAGGCAGAGCTGATGGTAAAAGATTTCCTGTGAATTGAAACTAACATTACATAACAATAAGAACCATTTTATATTCTGTTGTGAAACCTTTAGACAAATGTCTTCAAAATTAATTGCTAAACTACATGTGACAGTAATTGTGTATTAGTTCTGTAATTGTCATTTTGAAAACCCATGAAGTATTGCTTGGAAAAAAATGTCACTAGTGATAAGACTTAATTGCAAGTGAAGTCTGTTTTCAACTGTTTGCTGTTAGAGGCAGGTGTTGTAACATCTATTAAATGATTTTATAAATCTTAGGTTTTATCACATTTGATTAAATGTTACTCAGCCACTGACAATTGAAAGGGGGGGTTGTTTAATTATGACAGTTTAAAAAATTAATCACCAAGCAAAATTTATGTATTTAAAATATCAGAAGGCTTGAATCATGAAAAGAATCCTCCAACCTTGTTACTAAATTATTTTTCCAGGATTCACAAAAGCAAATTAGGAATAAGCTTGTATTTTAATTTATACATATGACTGGTTTCTATTCCAGAGACTTAGGGTGCTTTTTTTGTTGTTACAGGTCAGAAATAAATCAGGGTAATGAAAAGGAGGCAGGAGAAATGTGGTATTTGAATGGTGTAGACCTCTTAAGTGGTATATACATAGACATTAGTGATCCCCCATCTCTCTTTCTCTCTCTCTCTCTCTCTCTCTCTCTCTCTCTGTCTCTCTCTCACACACACACACACACACACACACCCCTTGTCTATTCCCTGCCATAGGGAGAGTCTTTTATTACTTTGGCTAAACATGTTTCTCTCTCTCTCTCTCTCTCTCTCTCTCTCTCTCTCTCTCTCTCTCTCTCTCTCTCTCACCTGTACTGCCTTAGGATGAAAGAACATAAGGATTTTCATTTTTAGCTGACACGGGGTCATTAGTTCCCAATCCAAAGAACAAGAGCGTAAATGCCTTCATGCAGCATAATTTCTGCAATATATTACCACCTGACGGAGGTTTGAAGGCTTTCTAGACAGATGGATTAATATCTCAAGTTTAAGTAGGAGTCCTCCGCTGTGTCCATTCAGTGGCATTAGACATCTGAATGGTTTCTTTCCCATTTCTCACTTCATGGAGCATTTTTCAGTACTGGACTTCAATCTAACCTCCCCCCCCTCCCGCCCCCTTTGTTTGGCTTTTGTTTTGCAACAGCTGTTATTATCGTTTTTGGTCAGCTGTGATTGCTGGAGGCAAAATAGGACCAGATGGTGTTTTGCTATGCATGAATGGAGCGTTAGAGGAGTTGGGATTGAATAGGCCAAGTTTGAATGGTGTCTATGCACCACCTGCCTGCCTTCACCATGGCGTACACATCACAGTAGCATGATCTGTTCTCAGATCTACTAGAATCGGATGGGAAAGTGAAGAGCTGGGGTGGATTTTCCCCATATTTATTGATCTCCCATGCACTAACAGAATAATGGCGTATACAGTCAATTTGAGTTAATTGGATATGACACAGCATAGACATGTAATCTATCACTTCAGAATTCTGGTTCACTTTAAGAATTTCACTGTTCCCCAGCACCCGCGTGTGCACGCGCGCGCACACACACACACACATGTATGCAACACACAGACACACACACAGCAAAAATAGATAGGCTAAGTAGGCACCAGTTTTTGAAAAAAATCTGTCTAAAATAGTATACTTGGGAGGTTCAAGTTTGAAAAATGGGAAGATACTTCAAAATATTTATATCAACCAATAACGCAAGGTAAAAAAAATCCTGTAATTCTGATATGAACAGAAAGCTTTCAGATGTGTAGGTTATCCATCAAATACTGCACCTTTATAAGAAGTGAGCATTATTAGGAGAACCATATAGATAACAAGACTTGAATTTTCTGTGAAAATATTATGTATAAGTTTTTCCTCCTCATTCCCTCAAATCTACTTAGATTTATTATCAGAATGGATGGCAAGTGTAAACACTTGCTGTGAATTTGAAGCCAGTGAGTAGATTTAACTCATGTGGATTATGATCCTACAGGTATATAGGTTGTGTGGGTTGATGTGTGTTACTAAGTAAAAGCTTAACCATCCGAGAGACAAGGAACCAAAAAGGCAGACAACTCCATTTGCCCAAGGCCTTAATTACTTAAATTTACTTCTGCAACATGCAAAACACTTCGACAGATCCCAAAGGAGATGCAAAAATAAATACAGCCTTCTGTTTATTTTGTATATGTTAGAACATTTATATAATAAAACTTTTTAAAGATCAAGTAATAACAAGGCCGTCTTTCACTTGAGTTTTTATTTTTGTTGGTATAAGGAAGATACTATATGGCTTGACTTGTCTGCTAACAGAGACATAAATTGTGAGTGTTCCTGTGCACTTTAAGTCTGAGAAATGAAAATTCATTTAGAAAGATTATAATTGATGAGGTGTATTATCGAAAGCTGCATGTAGTTATTGGCACTGTTACAGGTGCCTTGAAAGTTGGGCAAGATTGCAATGGGCCAAGATGGAAGACCTGTTCTGGTAGAACCAGGGGTCCTCTCTGGGAGGGGGAGGGCAGGAGAAAGGCCATTCAGGTTAAATACACACGTGCCTCAAGTCAGGAGTAGTGAATCCAGCAAAATGAGTCACTTCTCCTGTAGAAGGGAACAGAAGCAAATACTGGAGAGGAAGTTTGGGGTCTGATTAGTTGACAGTCAGCTAGGGACTGGTGCTGAACTGTAAAGGCATTGAAGGTAGGCTGGGAGTGTGGCTCAGTGGTAGAGTGCTTGTCTAGCATGAATAAAGTCCTGGGTTCCATCCCCAATAGTGGGGGGAAAAAGCACTAAATGTGTCTGATTCAGGTTGATTGAGTGTATAAAGGGTTTTATCTCATTTTTTGAAAAGGGTGTATCCAGTTGGCACTGAAAGCTGAAAGAAAAATGGAACAAAATCCTCACTTGAAAACGTATCTCAGTATTTGATCATCCACATGCATAAATAAGGCTATTCTTCATGCTCTCTCACCTACCACTCTCATCTTTCTGGTGCAAGAACACCATCAAGAAAGCCAAATCAAGGCACTTTTCGTGGCAACAGTAGAATAAGCCTTATCCTTACATTAGCATGAAGAGAGAGATCATTTTCTATGTTTCTGCTGTGAAAAGAAAGCTATTTTCACCACTGGTAAAAAGTGCCTCTCAGTGCTTGAACTCAAACGTGATGAATGATGAAAAGAAGCCCTTGCTTTGTTGCCGAGTAAAACCTCAGGCAGCACTGGGAGGGATGTTGGTTATGGTCTCAATTTAATTTCAAAGAAGAACCTTCACAGATAGCAAACGTGAATGTGGATGTACACTTCTTAGCAAAGGAATAATGCTCTTTTGTAAAACATCTCATTATCCCTAGCATGTGTATAGTACTCTGTACTTTTCAAAGCAATTTTCTGTGTGGATTATTTCATTCCTTTCCCTCGCTAGATGGGACAGGAGTTAACCTCATGTAACAAATCAGGAAACTGAGGCTTGGAAGGATGGCTTGTGCTGATACCTCTTTGTTTATGAGAACCAGTCAGAAGCGATGTGGAACTTGTCTTACTCTAGATTTCGTATTATTTAATTTGCTTTCAAATATTTGTATATGTCTGACATATATTAGATATACATTTCCATTTCCCTAGTTGTACAGAAGATTGTAAATATAGATGATTGTGCATGTAGGTAGATGATAGAAATCCATTGCAATACCACAGAGTAATTAATTCATATTTTCCTCGTGGCTAAGCAGGCAGTAAACCAGAATGAGTGCAACCTAACCCATGTTCTCAATGGGGCATAATGCCACATGCCACTTTTTTTTTGGTGTGAATACTTTCTGGTCTGATTGTTTTCCCTGCCACCAAATCCCTTTCTGTCATTATTTTGTATTCAGGCAAACAGCTTTGACTTGTGTTCAAGTGTTAGGACTGCAGGTGCCACACAAGTGCCAAGGCATAACATTACTTACTCAACGTGATTTTTTTAAGTAAATTTCAAAGAAAAATTGAGATGGGTGAACACCAGATAGGTGTGCAGTGTTTTGCATTATTTAAAGCACCCAGCCAATGGATCCAATATCAAGCACAGGGAAACAAAGACAATATAAGGAATGCATCTCCCTAGGGATTATGCTGCAGCAGTCCTGCACTCTGCTTCTGGAGTTGCAACTCCATTTCTGAGACCACATGTCCCTTGCTAAGTGGGGCGTATTCTGCCACAGGCAGCTACTTGTCAGAGGAGATATATCCCTTGTCAGCAAGATTGTATTATTGTCTTAATTTTAAATAAGCAAAGCACTAAAGCTACCTTAGGAGTAGCTATTTGCTGAGAGTGAGTAGCAATGAATTACAATTCTAAGCATTTCACTGAGAATATTTTGGGGTTTTCATTTGCAAAGTATTTGGGTGACTTCACCAGAGTCAACAGAGCAGTGGTTATTTTGAGATCCAGATCTTAGATTTATTTTCAGATTTGTGCCCTACTTTTTCTTTCCAGTCAAGTTGCCTTGCGTCCAAGTATGTACTGTCACCGAGAAGATGCTTTTGATAACATTCCTTGTTATATGTCATTGCTGTCATCCCTCTGACATGCAGAGAGAGCATTAATTTTCAGTTTGTCACAATGAGCGAAAATGATGCCACATCCCTAACCTGCTTTAATTGGTAATTTGCAAATTTGATACAAGATCTTAGGTCCAAATTACTCAGGCCTGCTGTTCTACCCCTTACCCTTTCCACCCATTCTTAATCCTCTCCTCCCTAATTGGTATTGAGTATGTAGGATCCCAGGGGACAAATCACAGCATCTGAGGAAATTACCTACATGCAGTGTGACCTCTTGTGTGTATTTTTGGATGGCAAATTAAGTCATCCATCTTTGAATGTTTGGACAGTTACCTGGAAAGACTGGCCCATTTTGTCCCTAATGACGTTTTCATAAATTGTGTCTAAATACTGGCATATCTACCTTACGATTTTTAATGATGTTTAGAATATTTTCATCAATGAATATGAATACAAACATGGACCATGGTTCTTTCCAAAGCTGAACCCAATTCCATGGGGAATGCAACAGCCACTTAAATGCAGCAAATGAAATCGACATTGCTTACATATTTTGGAGGTAGAGATTCCATTCCTCTTACCAAAAAAGATGTATGTTTTCTCACAATTTAATTATTGAAATCTTAGTTTGCAAGGTGATCAGGACTTCTGTCAGGAAAAAAATTTTGAGATTTAAATCTGCTAAAGCATGACAATGATATTTGCTTCTAGATCATCATAAGCCAAGAAATATGTTTCCCGGGCTTAATTCACTGCTACACATAAGCAACCAGTCAGCAACAGAGTGACTTTTGAGGATGGGCACAAATTATCTTTCTTGGATTAGATTTACTTTTACTAAGAAAGTTCTGTTTATTTGTAGATTGCACATTTGTTTACAGCTGGAAAACAACCGATTTGTCTGTTGAAAAGATGTGTACTTTGTTCAATTCTTAAGAGGCCAGGCTGTCTCCAACAGGTTAGGTCTTAGCTCTCCATAGACGTTTAAATTCTTGAGCCAAAATGCACTTGGAGATCAGAGTCATCTTTTAAAAATTGCTACTTTGCTTAATTTTAATACCTTTTACATAGTGCTGGGCCTCTTTAGGACAAAAGCTTCAGTCAGGAATTTCTAGAGAAACATCCTGGTACCTAAAGACCTTGCTATCCCTTCACAAAGGGAGAATCAGGATGCACCACTGTTGGCCAACTTCAAGTGCCTAGAGCTTCATTTTAAGTATAGGCAATCAGCAGAATTCGCAAAGCAAAACACACTCAGTGCTAAACAAACTACAGCATTCTGGGCAGCTGGGCCATGAGTTCTGCAATAAACCTCAACTACAAAGGTAACTAGGCTTTAAGTCAAAGATCATCAGGGTCATGTGATCTGTGGGGATTCAAGCAATAGCTACGAAACTTCTTGGCCCTAGAATTTATGAGCTACATTTTGTAAGCCTGTGTTCTTACAACAACTAAGAGTTTTATGTTTGATACAGATGGTGTTTATGTAGTGTATGCGAGCTCAGTGTGAGAAGTAGTCATAAAACAGACTGGGGTTTGGTATAATTATTCACAATTACTATTGTATAATTGAGTGGCATAACTATTATATAAAAAATATTTTAAGAAGTAAACTCTGCTCATACTTCCACAGTAGTTCTTAATAATGAGACATATGATGTAAATACTGTAACATTTCTTGTGATGTTTACAAACTTATCCAAAGTTTGGCAAAGTTGTGAATCTAAAAGTTGGGTTCTTTTTCTTGCGTCCTTAGGGAAGCCAGTTGCCCTACTATTCAGTGATGAACTCATTTTTAGTCACTTGTGAGACTTTAGGAGCCGATTTTATTAATCAGCTCTAATGAACGGATGGATGGGAATAATAATATTTTAGCAGTTAATAGGGAATAATATTCAGTGGAGAGCACCATATGTCAGCCAAATTGTGGCAATTAGTCCAGTAGCATAATCTTTATTTTGGTATTCCTGGATGAAATTGGTGAATCGATAGTATGTGATCATTTGATCCATGATCATCCTGTCTTCTAATAGGAAGAAAAGACAATTTATATCCTTGCGATCCCCAAGCAATTAACATTTTCAATGAAACTTCACTTCCTTTTAATTGTGTTTATAAACAGGTCCACGTTCATAAGCATGGCAGCTCTTCATGCTGGGAATAGTAGAACGCTGGAAACAAATTTCTGAACAAATGACTTTAGTCATAGCCTTGTGCTCTAGCACACATGTGATGCACCCAGATATGTACGCAGCTCCCTGGCTCCTCCTCGTTGTTGCACCTGCTGCTGAACTTTCTCCTGTGACTTTTAAGAGTGACTACCAGGCTTTGATGACAGAAGTCTTTGTAACAGTATTGTTAAGGAGTTTCCAATGCACAGTATATAGACACTGAGAAGTGACAAGCATATTTATTTTCTGGACACCTCACTAATTTCCATGATTCTTAATGCAGAAGAACCGATGCCAATTTGGAGACCACTACTCATGCAAGTTCATTTCCTGTTTTCATAATGACACTGCCCTTGCTTGAATATTTACCTCCCAGGTAAAAACAGGCAGGACATCTTGTGTCTTAGCAGTCTGGGAGAGAGTAAGTTTCTTGTTATATTGAAGGCGAATACTTAATGTTCCAAGCCTGGATTGAAGTAGCCCATTTTAGATATGGTCCCAAAGGGAATGCTTCCAGATGTCTCGCCCAGCCTTGGAGGAGAAAGGTAGCGAAGTGTGGCTTTTGTATTTTTTAATGCCTGGGAGTGTAATTTCGGTCTTGCAGAGGTCCTTAACTGTTGCTGATTCTACACCTGGATGGTGATCATCAGCAATGTTCCTCCTTCAATGAGGTCAGGAACAATGACAACAGATCCCAGGATTAGATTCCCCTGAGAAAGAGAATATGAATGTTTGGTGAACAAGGATGCTTGGGGTTTTGCCTACTTGGATATAAAGTTGTCTACTCCTTATATTTCCTTTTTATATATGGATATCATATGCATATGCCTTTATATACTGTTAAGTTTGGCCCATGTATGGTGACTTTCAGTTTGGATGTACAATCCCTCTTTTTTACCAACCTGGCTTAATTCTATGGTACAAGGCAGTCCAAAGGACTGTTAATGAAAGAGAACAATTGACCTTTGTGATGTTCACCTCAGTGTTTAGGATTTTAATTCAAACACCCTCGCTTCCATTAATAGCTCACTGTGCATACATTACCTATTAATTATTCTCACCTTTGTATGTGTACTAATGTTATGGGCTTTTACAAAGCTTTATGAAATACAGCATCTATAGCATCTAAATAGCATCTATTTATGAAAGGTACTTCTTAACATTCATCCCATCATCTCATTGGCTCAAATATAGACATAATATTACTCAAACAAGTCACTCATGCATTCATTCAGCAAATACTTCCATGGCACCTTCTTTTGTGGTGTTGACAGGTGATGTGATTTCATTAATTCTGTAAGTAAAATGCAGGAGGAAGGGATGGGAGGGGGCTATATTCAGGATGAACTTTAAATTCTAGTGAAGGGTTTCCTGAAAGAGTAGCGGGTAAAAGGAGAAGCCGTGTGTTTATCTGGGAGAAGAGCATCGCAGGCAATAGCTTCTGGCGCTCAGGGCGGCCAGTGTGGCTGCAGGAGAATGAAAAGGGGGAAATCAGTTAAGGAGATTTACGTGGGAGGCAGGGACTCAGGCTGTGTAGGGTAATGGTTTTCAGTCCTAACAGTGGGTCATGGCAGCTGTTTGTTTTTTGTTTCCCTGTACTGTGATAATGATATTGTGATTATGTGTTATGCTTATTTTTGAGCTGCATTCTGACATATGTATAGATCAAATATGATGTCTGGGATATGCTCTGTATAGCACAAGGCACAGGAAGTAGACGGAAATGTGAAAGGGACACGACTGGCTCTGAGTTGAGAGATACAGAGATTGGGTACAAAAAAGTCAGTGTTACTATTTTAGCTACTTTTGTGTGTATTCAAAGTTATGCATAATAATAACATAAAAAAGAATCACCTGGGGATCTTTTAAAAAAGATTAGCAGCCCCAGGAACTGATATAATTGAGTTTGGTGGTTTATGGACTTTTTTAAAAAAAAATTTGGTACAGGGGTTTGGTTTTTTCAAATAGGGTCTCACTGTGTAGTTCAGGCTGGACTTGAAATCACAGTGATCCTCCTGCTTCAGCCTCCCCAAGTGCTGGCATTTCAGACATGCACTAACCTGCTTGGCCAGACTTTGTTTCAAGTCTCTCCGTGTTTTGTTAATTTCCTGTTAAAATATGAACCATTGGTAGAAGATCTTCCAGGCCATTATCAAGACCTGGGGATTTATTTCAAATGAGAAATTGAATCACTGGAAAATTTCGAGCAGTGCAATGACATGATTTGACATACGTTGGAAAACAGCTCATTCTGGCTCTGGTTGACAATGAGAGCAGGGGCAGGGCAATCCAGCCAATTATAGACTGTGATGGGTAGAGAGAATGGTGGGCACATGGAAAGGTCTGTTAAACATACATGTAATCATTTCACATCAACACTGCTAGCATAGAAGGACAGTTCAAAAGGATGCTTGAACTGCGAAGGGCAATGGTATTCATGTTTCTAGTTTTGCAGAGAATATTTGAGAGAGACAATCCAGGAAAACTTCACAGCATTGGAGAGTCACTTGTCCCTTAAGACCTTAGATTTTTGTTACCTAAAGCAATTAAAAGTAAATGCAGTTACTTTTTCAGCCTTTGACCTAATTTTTGATTTTTAATGAATAGGGCATGGCTTACTAGGTTAGAAAAAATACACTTTCAGTCCAGAAATTGGAACTGAGCATCTCATTTTTCAACCTCTGTGAATGAATGGAAGGCTTGGGAAATCTAGCCAAACCAGCCAAACCACAGTCTTCAATGATAGTTCTGGTGTTTTCATGGACTCTTAAAGGTTTAGAAGCATACCATTTCATATATCCTCCCGTGCTATGTCTTCAAAATAGTACTGTCAGATACCTTCTTCAGTAAATCTTGTTTAATCCTCAACTATATACTGAATGTAGCTTCTGTAAGGCCTTTTATTGAATGTAATGCGGAATAGTTGGCTGATGCAAACTTTGCCTCTGGGGAGCTTACATCCTGATCCCCCTATTCTTGAACCAACCACTGCACTGCTATCAAAATGCACAAATGAGCACTTGATAGTTATCTAATTTGTTACATAGGTCAATGCTGATTTTAAAGCCCATGGACTACAAGTTCTATGTCTCATTTATGAATATTTATATTCCTCTCAACACCAAGGTGGGTCTATAACAGATGCTAATAGATGTTGGTTGACTGATTTCTGGATTATCTTTATGTGAGATCAATAGCATGACACCCAGTTCTAGAACAGTGTATTCCTAACAGCTTTTGTAAGGAGATGGCAAAATATCTATAGTGGATCTGACCTAGCTTCAGAAGGGTCTGGATACACCATAAATCCAACCTGCCGTAAAACAAGTGAGGAAGGAGAGCTGAACTGGTTAATTTCCCAGTGGCTAAGGAGATCTCAGCACCAACCAACACTCTTAATACTGTCTCAAGCTTACATCCTTTGGCTCAGACCCAACTGTCTTAGGGGGAAGAAATGTCAAGCGTAACACTTACCCAGGTTATTTCACCTCCAAGAAAACCTTATCTCTACCTGCTATGCTGATCTTTCTCTTTGTATCACCTCAGCCAAGAGAGATGAATTTTGAATATCATTTGACATGCAAACCCCTTTTATTGCTGTAAGTAAAAGTAATTCTATATCTAGTGAACATATGAATATTGCCTCTTCCTTTTCCTTTTTCAGTGACTTAGAAGGCCAATCCCTTTTAATTCTTTAGGAGCCTACAGCAGGTACTCAATAGTTTTTTAAAGAAAGAGAATTAACAAGATGCATTATTCTGTTCACTTTTGTTTTAATTAGGACTCTCAATTGCAGGAGATAAAAGCCCAAATCAAATTGGATTAGAGAAGCTAAGGGAATTTATTTGCTTGTATAGCTAAAAAGTCCAGGGACAGGACTAGCTTCAGGCACAGCTGGTACCAAGAGCACAAACAAGTCATCAAGACTCATTTTCTCTCCCTGTCTTTGCTCCAACTACTAATATGTTATCTCTATTCTCAAGTCCCATTCAATGACTCCTAAAAGCCCTGCTTACCATGTCCTTACTGCTAGCACTCCCAGAAGACAAGCAAATGGTCTCTTCTTTCACCACCCTAGCAAAATTTCACTGTGTTAAATTGATTCTGATTGGTTCTGGTGCTCATATATAAACCAGCATCCATGGGGTAGTGAAATGTCCTCAAGGAACTGTGGTTAGGTTCAATCCCTAGAACTGAAGATGGATTTGGGACCACTTTAAGTAGGCAGACTAAGGGGAAGGAGAGGTGATTCTTTAGAGAAAACCAGAGTCCTATTTCTAGAAGAGAAAGTAGATGCTGGGTGGCATTAACAATGCATGTGAAATACTTTCTGCATAGGAAATTCTCAGAGAGTTGGCTGATACAAAGCATCTAGCAGAAACATGGGAGTAGAGAAAAACTTGCTTTTGGTGAGCCAAAATAATTAGTTTTATGGCTTTGGGAATGTGTTCTCTCTTACTCTTAGCCTGCCTTTGACAACAGGACATTGCCTACATTAAACCCCAATAGTTTATCCTTCAAAGTGAGGCCGTATGCCTTGTGATTTGTTCAGATTCCCTGTCCTAGGTTTTCTACATAAAATAGAGGGAAATACTTCTCTGTAGAATTCACAGAACACCCATTTTGCATTTGCCTCCTCTGGTTAGCTTCCTGTGTGACTGTTGAATAAATGATTGAATGTGGGACAGCACTAAATCTTCCTAACAATAGCCTTCCAGACATCCAACACTGTCAGATGCTTTCCTGGCATTTGAAAATATGCCTGCAGCAAAACCATCCATTGAATTTTCACTGTGACTAAGACCTGTGGACAAAGACAACTATCTGTTAAGCTGCCATCATCTGGCAAAATCAGTTGCCATGGGGCCTGCTGGGGGATGAGCAGAAGACAAGGAAGGCAACCCCCAAAGAGCAGCCAGGAGTAGGGTGGTGGCGCTTCCACAAGCTTGTGTGCTGATTTGATGCTGTTCGTAGAGTTCATAAGAGATACACCACAATTTGGGAACATTCCAGGGAATAAGCCTGGGAGCTTGGAAAAGAGGATGCTCCTCCATGTCTTGATACAGGTTCTGTTCTTGGCTTATTTCTACTTGTCTCATGCAAACTCCTTATCCAAATTGAATTTACTACTGAAACATTTCTTCAGTTTTCTGAATAACCAGATTACATAATTGTAAAAACATGGCTGATGCAATACTTCACCTCTCTGGTTTCTAAATGAAATCAATGTAGCTTTAGCTCTTTTTATTCACAATAGACACTACTTACACATAGATTCTCTGATCTTTGGTGATTTTTCCTTCTTTGGTACCACCTATTGATACATTGAATAGTGTCCTCCGATTTAACCCTTCTGGCTATAACAATGGGATTAAGACACCCGTGCCAGAAAACCCTTCCTGGCATCTGCCAATTGGTGTACACCTGATAACCAATGGAGCAGACTTGTTACTGTTATCCGCAGTGCTTCATACTCTTTCCAGTTAAATACACAGATTTCAGGCTTCTCCTCCCCAAATTCTCATGTGTCAGGTCTATTTTGGGCCCAGGAATGTGTTTTAATAAGTATTCCTGGGTAATTCCTATCATCAGTTTATTTGGAAAACACTCGTTAGAGAAAGCCTGGGAATTTCTATTGTGGGATCACCATAGCAGCTTTGGTTCTTCCTTCCCATGTCATTGAGCACTCAACTCTATTCCATGAAAGAACCTTCTCCATTCTTTAAATTCTTTAAATTTACCAATTTTTATTTCTGTTGCTTACAACAAAAAAGACTAGTTATTTGAAAATACAGCATTTTTCAGAAGCCAGTCACAAAGTATCATGTGTTGAAATCAGAGCACAGAAGAACCCGTAGATGAATATGCAAGAAGTAAATGAACTAATTCAACAAGGCTGCTACCTGGTTTGGAAAGATTCCATACTATAATAGGACCTACATTCATTTGCTCAGAAAAGGAGAAACATAGTGAATGAGGGACCCTGACCCTTTAAATAAAATTAACAAACTGTAGCTATTGCTTTCACAGACCTCTGTATCCTATTGTTATATGCCTCGTACTTTATTTTTTTTTTATTGTTTCAGTTTCAGAAATTAGTAGATGTCACAGGTTTTCTTGGTCAATATCCCTTTTGTGCAAGGATGAGTAATCTTTGGTTATAACATTGACATCAATGGGATAAAGTACATGATCTGCTTTTTGACAACTGAGTCAGGAAAGTACAAAATGTCAAATGGTTTTTCTTTGAGCACATAGTCTGTGAGTACTGAAAAAATTCGGATTCCTAGACTCTGATAAGTATCTTCTGCTTAAGTGAGGTGAATATCCTAAATACATATAGATGTTCTTGCCAAAGGACCAAACTATAGTAACTTTATTACTTGGGTCATCTTTTAGTTAATCAGAAATCTATAGCTGAAACTTTATTCTTGAATATTAGGAGACCTGTAACAAAGTGCTTTCCAAATTAATAACATGTAACCAGCAAAAGTTTCCAAAATAAATGTTCTCTTTAAGAAAGAGTCTCTTTATAAGAAGAGTATGTAGATATTTTAGGGATACAGAATACAGGATATCTTTTTCTTGAATTGATTTTTCACAGAACTTGTATGCTTTCTTTTTTCTCTTTAACTGTTTCAATCGCTGGTACATGAATGTGATTCTAAATCACCCTAGATTTTCTTAAAAATAACAGTATGGACTTTGCTGATTGTGACTGTAGACAGTCAAGATAATCTGATATAAAGCAGCAGTGTCCACTACAATTTGTCAAACCATTCTTCTTATTTCTCAACCTGAACTGTCTTTTTGTCCCTTCTCATATTGACAGCCTGCTATCAATCCAGCAGGGAGAACACAGCCTGAATATTTGTCAGGTAATTAGTTGGCTATAAATCAGCAAGAGTTGGCCACTTTATTAGGCATGCTCACATCTTGTTAACAGCTCCTCACCAGGGCCTCGGCATTGTGGCAGCTTTAGTTTGTCAATCTAATATTAAGCCTCCAAGGTAATGAGGAATTGAAAAAGAACATTCAAATAAGGCCCCTGTTTGAGGCTTTATCTTTACATCATACATCAGCATCAAGTATCAACTGTATGAACCCACTGTCAAGAAGCAATGCCCACTCACACTGTGTTTAGTTCCTACCATCTCTTCCATAGATGTGTCATAAATTAAAATTGCCCACAAAATACCAGGAGGACTTATTCCTATGAATTTTGAACATTTTAAACCTGATACTTCCTCTACTGTAGGAAAACTGCCCTTAGATCTATAATTATAGATTTCCTCACATTTATCTTACCAATCTGAAAAGGATGCTAGGTGCTTTACAGCCAGGCAAGACTTTCCCATTTCTCATGTTTTAACGATTTTATTTATGAACTAGACTAAACTGAATATTTGGTTTATTGATAGCAGCATCAGGTTTAATGTCTTGAAATTCAATTTCATTCCATGTTCTACTTTTTCCTATATCCAAGTGAAGTAGAATCTACAGTTCTTGTTTTGCTTTGTTATATTTGCTGTCTATTGCTATAACAAAATACATGATACAATAAGCTTCTAGAAAGAAAAGCCTTTTCTTGTCTTATTTTCTAGAAGCTCCAGTTGAAGACTCAGTTGCCACACTTCTTTTGCCCTCTTGTGAGGGCACTGGATGGCAACGGTGAGGAGCACACGGCAGAGGATATGGTTTGTATCGTGATCCAAGAAGTAGAGTAAGGGACAGAGGTGCTGATCCCACAAGCCCTTTCAGGGGAATGGCTCCAGTGACTCAGGGACATCGCACTATGCTCTGTCTTTCAAAAGTTTCACCATCTTCCAATAATGTTACCCTGGGGACCACATCTTTAATATAGGACCTTTGGGGGGATATTCATCCACACCACAGCACTTGTATGGTAACCATTCTTGTTTTGGCAACTGCATCCCAATGTTTTATTATCTTTGAGGAGAACACCTACTTTACTTTTGATCCAAGAATAGAAATATGAACCAAGTCTGGTCAATCAGAGCATCACATCCCACTGGCCACAGAAATAGACTTAGAGATGGACATCTGATTCAGTGTATGGGGCTGAATTCTGAGAGTCTTTTTTCTCTAAATATTTTAGGAAGGAGAAATCTTTTTTCACTAAACTTGCTCAGGATCAAGCATATTTGCTAACTAGGAGAGACTCCTTGGGTGGACATGACATCCAGCAGAGGAAAATAAAGCCAAAATGTAGAAGAATAAACCCTAGGATGGTAACATGATTTAGGGTCCTGGGTCTGATTTTGCCTGCAGCATACATTGGGCATCTCAATTATTTGTGCCAATAAATTTCCTTTTCTGCTTAAGCTATTTTATTGAGTTGGATTTTTGACTCTTGTAGCATTGAAATCCTTACTAACACTCTTACTTCTTTTTATTCTTCTTCTTCACATTTACTCTCCCCATCTCACCTCATTATATGCATTTCTGTAAAGTTTGTTCAGCCTCTAAGATTGAACTCATATGCTCTTGACTCCCAAAATACTTTTCTAATACTTCTCCTAATGAACATATAATGTTCATTCCTTTCTTTTTCCAAGGTATCTTAAACTCCCTGTGGAATTTTTTGGATAATAACATTTCTGCTTGTTTTAAACTTTATTGTGGTTCAATATTCCTGGATGCTGTAGATATTTAAAACTGTATTGAATTGAAATTAGTACCTTTGGAGGCTGTAAGTACTTCCATTTTATTGGAAAATAATCAGCCCTCAGAATAGCATTTCCCAAACTGATCCATGGAATACTGGTCTACTACAGCATAGTTGCATAATGGATGCTCAGATATAAAAGACCTTGTGGTCAAAAAAACTCAAAATACTCTTAAACAAAGTTCAGTTGGTGCTTCTTAACTGCTACATGCTAGCAATAATGGGACACTCCAGAAAGAGTGCAGGGCACGTGAGTATAAAGTGGTATGAGTAACAATTATGCCAAAGGTCTACGGTAAGTTGAGCTGGGAAAGTTTGGCATAAAATGATTGTTAATTACTTTCAGTAGGTTGGCTAGCAGGATGAAGAGAAAGAGAAAGAACATAGAAACAAACACATTTGGAAGAAAGGTCCCCCAAGATTGAGATTCACACCCCAAGGCAGATGGTGTGGATCTAACTCACGTTGTATGGAGAAGTTCCCTGTGCTGCCACGGGTCAGAGCTGCATTAGGAAACCACTATATGAAATAGGGACAAAACTTCCCGGGAAATGCCCAGGCAGACCGGTTGAACTTACTTTTCAGGCCTCACATCCATGAAACTCTGGCACGCTTTCGTCCTGCTGCTATCAGCTGTACTGGCACTGATAAGCTGACAGTTAAATGTTCCAAGTGGCATTGGAGCAGATAAAATGTCTTTTTTTCCTTTGTGTCCCACAGTGCCCAGAAGAATACTGAGTATATAATTTTCCCTTTTCCAGCTTTACTCAGGATTATTTGTACTTCAAATTATTTCTTTTCTTTTTTTTTTCTTTTTAATGCTGGGGATTGTACCCAGGGACTCATACATGCTAAGCATGTGCTCTACCACTGAGCTGCAATTTCAGCCCTATTTATACTTCTTTAGGGTAAAATTTAAGTTTATAAAAACCTAAAGTTTTTAGGTTTTTATAGAATCAAGACATTCTACAAATTTAAGCAGGATAAACACAAAGAAAATGACACCTGGCACCAAAAGTTGGACTGCTGAAAACTAGAGGTAAAGGAAATCTTCAAGGCCGCCAGAGGAAAAATTCTATGTTTTGTGTAGGAGAGCCAAGATAAAAATGAATATGAACTTCTCTAAGTGTTAATCAGGAGTCAATAGAAAAAACCTTTTTTAAATGCTGAAAGAAAAAAGTCAACCTAGGATTTATATGAACAGCAAAATTATTATAGCAAAGAATATGTTTTTCAACAATGAAAGATAAAAGAAGATATCTTAAAACAAAAGTTAAGAGAACCCCTACCAGTGATGGGGAAATAACACTACATCTCTGCCTTTCCTGACACCCAGATCCTTTCATGAGCTCACTTCCTCTTGTGTGATCTTCCTGTGGGATCCAGGTGATCCCCCGTCTATTTGACTGTGCCTTCCAATGAGATTAAAATGTGTAACAGTAGTGTTCTGATTTAGAATCTGGGGCATAGAAACTCCTATCATTACTGTCATGGTTTATGTTGGTGGCCCCCAGGCCTCATGTATTTGCATTGTACATTTGTGATTGGTTCATTGTCTAGTGCTTGGATTGGTGGTGTCAGTGCTGCACCCTCCTAGGGGGTGGAGCCAAGATGTGATGTAAGGGCAGGAAAAAGGTGTGTGTGTCTCTCTCTCTTGCCGGTTTCCACTTGATGTTTGCAGCCGCCATGAACTGCGGCCTCGCCATGCCACCCTGCCTTGGAGCCAACTGAGTATGGACTGAAACCTCCAAAAACCTATAAGAAATAAACCTTTCCTTTCCCAACTTTGGGCAACAGGTATTTTGTCTCAGTGATGAGTAAAAGGTAACTAAGACATAATTTGGTACCTAGGAGTGGGGTCATTGCTGTGACTATACCTGACCATGTTTTTCGAGCGGCTTTGGAAATGGCTTGTGAGCAGAGTTTGGAAAGGTTCGGACATGTCCCCTGGATGCACAGAGCTGGAGCAGCTGAGGCTTTTATGTAGAGGAGAGTCTGGTCAGAGCTCAGGAGGCCAGAAATCAGAACACTACTGTTCAGGTTCTAAATCAGAACACCACTGTTACACATTTTAATCTCATTGGAAGGCACAGTCAAATAGACAGGGGATCACCTGGATCCCACAGGAAGATCACACAAGAGGAAGTGAGCTCATGAAAGGATCTGGGTGTCAGGAAAGGAAGAGATGTAGTGTTATTTCCCCCATCTGATAGAAAGCCTGATAGTAAAGACCAGGCTTGTGAAGTTTCTGCTTGGAAGGAGGACTGTATTGGTTGTTGGACTCCCTAGGGTATGTGTTATGGCTTGGCAGAAAGTTTGTCTGCATTTTGCTCATGCCCAGAGACTTTGCCTGAGACTGAGATTAAAAGTAATGGACTGATTAATCTGGCAAAGGAAATTTCAAGGCAGTCAAATGTTGAAGCTGTGGCATGGCTATTGTTGGGGGCTTTTAGCCAGATCTATGTTGCAAATCCAGAGCAAAAAGCCCAGCAAAATAATTTAAAACACTGTGAGTTTGGCCAGAATGAAAACTCCGCTAAAGCTGTGGATTGTAAAGATAAAGCTGAGACTTTGATTGTTGAGAAGAAACAGAGAAAAGAAAGATGGCCAGAGGGCATCCCAGGAAACAGCGGGTCTCCACCCTTTGCAGCCCCAAAACTGCAAAAGTGAAAGAATTTTCTCAGATGAGAAAGTTTCAGAGCACCCTGCTCCAGAATGGCACGGGAGGCCACATGAGGTTCCAGAATGGCGGCAGCCACATGAGGTTCCCCAATGGCGGCAACATAGAAAAGCTTTTCTTCACAATCAGGTAAACAGAGCCCAGCAATCCAGGCACTGGACCCCTATAGCCAAGAGAGAGAAAAGCCTGGCTACTGCTCCAGCTGGCAGCAGACCTTGGCGGCATCCACATGGTGCTGATTTTAGGTGGAAGGAAAATGCACAAATTCTGAGGGTAAGAAGGCTTCCACCTCAATTGCAAAGGGCCTGGGAGGCCAAGCAGTGTGCCCCTGACAGGGCAATATGTAAAGATGTGTGAAGCCAAAGGTGCAGGGGAGACCCCAGGAGTTTGGAAAAGCCAAAAACGTGGATCATCCAAGGAAAGCTGCAAAAACTGAGCAGAGAGGGTTTAAGAGAAAAGCTGCAGGAGCTGAAATCCCTGGATGTGCCCTGGGGGTGGAATCACCCAAGCTTTTTGGAGCTTGCAACCAGATTGCTTCAAATGCTGAGCATGGAACTCTACAACTTAATGTTCGTCCTGCTAGATGTTGGACTTGCTCTGTTTCCAGTGCTTTATATTCCCCCATTTGTAACTTTTGGAATGGTGATGTTTATTTTGTGCCTTTGCATTTCAGAAATGTTTAACCTTGTATTGCTTGTACAAGGGGTTACAGTTTAGAGTTTGCCATAGATATTGGAGGAGACTTGGGTCTTCTCCAATGGAGGAGACTTCTCAATGCTTCTTTTCAATGCTGAAAATGTTAGGACTCTGGCAACTCTTGGAGATGGACTAAATATCTTTTATATAAAGGTAATACATGAGTCTCTAGGGGCCAGGGGTGGAATGTCATGGTTTATGTCGGTGGCCCCCAGGCCTCATGTATTTGCATTGTGCATTTGTGATTGGTTTATTGTCTAGTGCTTGGATTGGTGGTGTCAGTACTACACCCTCCTAGGGGGTGGAGCCAGGATGTGATGTAATGGCAGGAAGAAGGTGTGTCTCCCTCTCTTGCCGGTTTCTGCTTGCGGTTTTGCAGCTGCAATGAACTGCGCCCCGCCATGCCACCCTGCCTTGGAGCCAACTGAGTATGAACTGAAACCTCCAAAAAACTGTAAGAAATAAACCTTTCCTTTCCCAATTTTGGGCATCAGGTATTTTGTCTCAGTGACTAGTGAAAAGTAACTAAGACAATTACTTTATCCTTTAAAGTATTCTATTGATATTCTATTACATCTCAGGTTTTGGTCTTCTTTTTCATCCTTGTTGGATTTACAAATTCATAAAGGGTGGAGATTATATATTATCTACTTTTGTATAACTTTTGAGCATAATATGTGCTTTAAAATGTTAATTTATAATTGATATTAGAAAATCAATGAATCAGTTTTTTTAAATTTATTAGGATTATTTTGTCTTACCAAGTAAGGATTTTTGGTTTTGGCATTGACCCTTCCTTCCTTCCTTCCTTCCTACCTTTCTTCCTTCCTTCCTTCCTTCCTTCCTTCCTTCCTTCCTTCCTTCCCTCTTCCTGTCTTTGTCCCTGGGAAATTTAGCAGTTAGGCCTTAAAAAAAAGAAATATTAAAAAGATGGGAATATAAGCACTGTGGGAAGTTTTAAGGAGAAGCAGTGTTGATTTTATTGTTAAGACACGTAGATAATTTCCTCCATTAATTTCACGAGAAGAGATATTTTTTGCTGTTCTACTCACTACTTTATCCAAAGTACTTAGAAGTGGCTGTTCAATAAATCTTTGAAAGAATGAATGAATACAGCTGTTTCATGACACCTACGCATTAGAAACTTCCACTCAGGTCACCTAGGAGACCTGGAAAGAATTACAAATAAATAGTTTTACGCAATTATTATGCAAACAGGAAAAACAGGTGCAAAATATACATAAGCATTTGACATAAACCTTGATAGTATCCCAATCTGCACTACTGATGAACATTATCATGATTTTATTGAGGGGGAAAAAAAGGTATATTTGCATAATCATTGCTTCAACATTTTGGGAAAACAAAAAAAACAGACACTGGGTCTTGTGTAGGGGTCTAGGCACTTTTTACCTTTAGAATAGGCTGGGCTGATATTTGAATTTGAATCTTGGTTTCATTGCTTGGCAGCTCTGAAGTCTTGCTGAGAGCTTTTTCCCTTTTTTTGAAGCATAATGAAAACTCTTTCTTGCATGGAAGTTTTCTAATAGTGGAAATGTAGTACATTAGACACAATCCTTCACTCATAGGATTGGATGAATTGTAGGCACTATTTTGAAGAAATTGAGGCTTCCTTCTGCTTTACTAAAATCTCATATGGCCTAACACTCAACTTCCTTATAATGATCTAAAGGTGTTCAATATTCTGGCCTCTGACTCCTTATCTATCCTGACTTACTATCACTTTCCTCTTCAACCTCTTTTCTCTGCTTTCCATGTGCCAGCTTGTCCCTGCCTCAGGGTCTTTGCACTTGCTGTTCCCTCTGCAGTATATGCTCTTTGAAAACCTTACTCTTATTCAGCTATTGTCATCTACTTAACAAGGCCTGCCTTAGCCTTCCAAATGAAATTGCTACTTGCCTCTTCACTTTCTATTAAGTCACTGCATTATTTTCCTTATATAACATAAAGGTCTCTGAAATAATCTCATTTATTTATTTGCTTACCTGAATTCTGCTTATCTCTCTCTGCTAAAATGTCAGCTCCCTTAGCAAAACCTTTATCTACCTTAATTTCTGCTGGAGCCCTGGTGTCTATAATACTGTCTGACACATAACAGGCCTAGGAAACATTTGTTAAGTGCATGAGTTTTATCAATTATTGTTGTCTTCCTTTCCTGCCCACTTGAACAAACATAACTAAACCAACCTCAGTTTCTTTCATTAAGATTTGAGTTGTATTTGGAGAGCTTGGAAATGTCCAATTGATCATCAGTGAATTAAGGAGACAGAAATATTAAGAAAGAGAAGTCTTGAGGAAGAAAATCTTCAAACTTCTTTTTCCCAAAGTAGTACAGATGATTTTCAGTGTTTACTTCACGGCTCCCTTTCAGCATTTGTTTTTTTACTCTATCATCAATCATTGTCAATTTGAAAAAGTACAATACTTAGGGTCATTTATCTAGACCTATTGGAGTCTAAAATTATGCAGCTCAGTCAAATATATGTGAATAAAGACTGTCATTTCTGATTAATGACATGTGACTTGAATGTTTTAAAAAATCATTTGTGCCATCCAAGCTTTACAGAAAGGTTATTATGTAAGGTCTTCTCCTGATGTTTCTGCTTTTCCCTCTAAGAACCCTAGAGGACCCAGTGTCTCCATAGGAGAAAACATGGACGTTTAATGATTTCAGTTGTAATTGTTACTCCAGTCCTTGGTTTGCTGAGTCCAGAGTGTTTTCAAGTTGAAAATTCTCTTCCACTGGATGGTTAGGCAAGCTTGTGATGTTGCTGTTTTGCTATTTTTGTTGCCAACATAGCCTTACCTATTATTGAAAAAATAATCCATGTAAGACACTAATCTTACTCAGTTGATGCAGAAAAAAGAAAAGTGAAAAACATGCCAATTCTTTGTCAATTACACTTTCCATGATTCATCAACTCTCCTCTTGAAGCATAAAATTCCACTTCAGCATAGTCCCAAAAACATGAAAATGAAAGATTCAGAAAGAAAACTTCAGCTGGGGGATAAAGGAGATTAAAATAATGAGAAAAAAAGTTCCTGGTGAAATGATATCGTGTCCCCTTCATGGTGGTGTTGGTATTATTCTGTCTTTCTGACCATTTCTATAAAATGTGGGGGAATTCTTATCTATCACTAATAATATAAGAGGAGACTATTAGCAAACGTCTGTAACCTGCTCCTAAGACATTACTGAGGTGAATGACTAGGATTGTGTTAGGGAGTGATGGGGATGGTGAATGGGAATGATGTTTTCCTTGATTTTCATGTTTCCTCCAGGGAGAAGGGAACTCCTCAGTGTATTACTGAAAATCTTCCCTTCTCCATTCTTTGCTTGAGGAGGTAAAATAATAGTTGACTAAAATGAAGGGAACAACTGGAATCATTTGGCTAAGTTCTGTCTTTCCCTCGCGGGGAAGTCGTCCACAGGGAGCACACTTTCTCTGCTTCTCTCCCTGCCCTGGGGTGGCGGGGCAGAGCTTGCTTGGTGCGATGCTGCCAAGAGTAAACAGTTAAAGCTTCCCGATAAGGTGCCTGGCATTACTGCCCTCAGCTGATTGTCATTCCTGGTGAGTCATCTTCTAACCTGACCTCTATTAATTTAATGAATAATAATTTGGCTTCCATCTATTTTCTGTGATTCCACAGTGCATATGGAAGGCAACTGAGGGTTTCTTTTTGGGGATTCCTTCAGAGATCCAAACAGGTAGGTCATAGAAAATAGATGACACACACTTAGAACATTATATTTCAAAATACTGAAAGTATCCAAACTCCCTCCCAAATGCCCTATGCACAATAAGCACCTCTAGGTAATTAGCTGAGAATGTTATTCAGTAAATTAGAAAGTCCCTAGTATGTATTAAGCGCTGTGTCATTGTTTGAGATGAGTATAGAAGAATCATGAAACATGACCTCTGACTGGAAAGCTGTACCTAAGACTAAAATTCATTTTATTTTATTTTATTTTATTTGGCACTAGGAATCGAACTCATGACCTTGCGCTTGCCAGGCAGGCGATTATGGCATTGAACTAAATCCCCAGCCCCTGAAATTCATTTTAAAACACAAAACACTGGTGATAAACTGATGAAATTTTCAGAAAAGGAGGGAAGGAGTGAGGTGGAGAGGGAGGGAGAGGGAGGGAGAGACGGGGAGAGAGAGAGAGAGAGAGAGAGAGAGAGAGACTTCATAGAGACTTCACTTGAACTGAGCCATTAAGCATGAATAGTACTAAAATGATGACAGAGAAAAGCCATATCAACAACTAGGGTCCTCTCTTGCAAGTGGTACAATCAAATTCAAAGTAACTTAAATGAAAAAAAAAATGTCCTGAAATTCAGCCTAATGGTTTGTGACTGAGTAATTTTCCATCCTTGAAGTAGGCTGGTATCTGTTTGGTCATGATTCTCTGTTGACTGAAGAAGCCTACAGTCATGTAGATTAACTGGAGTAGGGGAGTAGTGTCTCTCCATGGCAATTTGAGGTGCCACCAGCAAGAAACACAGGAAATAGATTTTGGCTAGACAAGTGCAAGGCATGTGTCCTGCAGGAAATAAATCAGCAAATGCACTAGGGAAATGCTGTTCAACTAGGTGCCCTATAAATACAAGAAAACCCCTATAGCATTGGAGATGGATTAGAAGTTGGAGTAAAACCTGATTAGAAGGACGTTCTTGGGGTGGGGATATAGCTCAGCTGCACAAGCCCCTGCCTGGCAAGCACAAGGTTGTGAGTTCAATCCCTGGTTAAAAAAAAAAAGTCATTCTTGGGGATGAAAATCTTGTGTTCATGGAAAAGAGAAGGAAAGGGAATGGTTAGAATGCAAAAGTGTCTTGAAAGTAATGAATAAACAAAAGGAGAGAAAACACAGTGGGGTAACATGTAGAGGGACTCGAAGTTAATGGGAAGCTAGTTAGAATTTATGCTCCATGTACAAGCAATTAGTCACTGCGATATGATAAATATCTTCTTTAAACATGTACCTCACTGCTCTCCAGGTCAATGTACTACAAGACCTCACATTTTGTTTCCTTTTTGTAAAGAAATTTTACAATTTGAATTGAGATTTTTGTTATTTGCAGCCAGTAACCTAGGAGATGCACTTTGATACTGGAAATAGGAACATAGAAACTTTGTTATAAAATATTTAATTTATTCTTGTATTACCTGCACATTAAATCTTAATTAAAATATGAAATAGAAAGTCACACTCTAACATTTCTCAATGTTTAAAATAAAGAATGGAATTGTCTATCATCTATCATCTATCATCTATCATCTATCATCTATCTATCTATCTATCTATCATTAATCTTATATTTTCAAGGAGAAAAAAGCAATTGGTCAAAACCTTAAGAGGCCAAAAGACACAACTACGAATGCTATGATATTTTTTTCTTTTTTCTGCAAATGTTATATTTGGAGAATCTTATTGTTTTCCTAAAAGTTTTAAAATCCTGAGTTTCTTTTCAAAATCAACACAAATTCAATTACCCTAAACTTCAAAGAATGGGCTATTTTGGACATTTTAAATTATCTGGATAATGCAGAACCTTCTGATTTCTAGTGCTGCAATGAGAAATTGTTCCAAATGTCTGAGTCACTTTGCTATGTTGGTAAATTGTGTAGTAACCACACTGGAATTTTTCTTTGCTGATGGCAGATGTCTTGGGCTTTAGGTCATCTTTCTGAAGGTCAAGGCCCAGAGATAGAGGCTGAGCCAGTGTTGGAAATTAGGCTTTATGTGTACTGACCAAGGCCTGCCCTGGAAATTAGCCTTCCTCTCTGCACTGCAAGTGAGTTCCTGAGAGCCATCTGTATGCTCATTGTTTGAATGATTTACTAAATACTTCTTTTCAAATTGGTTTACCGTTCTCTGAGAAAAAGTTAATTAAAAGAGAAATTTATATTGCTATCCTGTAATGAAAACTAGAATCATTCAACATAAACAAAAGCAACCTATAAATATAACCTGATTAAAATGTAACTATGTTAATCATATCCCATCTTGATACTGTTGAATACTAAGAATTCTAAGCCTGGATCCCACTCTGTACTTTTTTTGTTTTAAAAGATTAGCAAGTATTAGGGAGATGATAGAGAGTCTCTTAACAATGAAAATCTTTTTGAATAGTCAAAAGGAAAAAAAAATCCACATGATTGAATTTCTTGCTAAGAGATTCAATATTATTTTTACTTTATTTTAGTTTAGTACTGGGAATTGAAGCTAGAGCTTTGACCTACTAGGCAAATACTCTAGTGCTGCACTACAAGGGGTGATCTAAAAATATGGTGAATGTTTACATTTTTAGAAAATGTATTACAGTAAGAGACACATTGCCATAGTTTCTCTCAAAATATCCCCCACCCACTGTAACACACAGACATATTTTAGTGACACCCCATCATTTTTGCTACTTTCTTAAGCAGTTCTGTCAGTCCTCTTTGACAAGCATCTTTATAAAGTATTATCAAAAATAGGGTCAATGTTTCTGATATGAGCCATCTACTGGAAAGGCAGGCTCATAAAAACATTATGACTTGTTCTAGTCTCCTGTGTTCACTGGATCTGTCCCTGGACAACTACTGAGTCCTCTCCAAAGTCAAAATTGACATGAACCAATTCAGGACATTGAGGAAGTCACAAGAGCACAACTGAAAACACTTAGAAAAGATGATTTGTGTAATTGCTTGGGAAGTGGTCAGAATGATGTGATAAGTGTATTCAAAGAGAAGAGAAATATTCTTAGGGAAATTCATGGCAACATGTCTTTTACTGTAATCATTTTAAAAACTTTAAACACATATGATTTTTTTCATATTTTAAATTTTATTTAAAAAGAAAAAAAAACCAACCAAACAAAACAGAAAAAAGGGTAGTAACAATACAGAATTCCAAAGGAAAAAAGAAAAGAACAACAACAACAAAACACTAAGAAATCCCTGCTTGATAAGTTACATACTGTCATCTTGGAAATAGTTATTCAAGTTACAAAATTAAAGCATACAGAGTAGACACTCACACAGTGAGACTGTTAACAGTTCTGCTCAACAATCTAACAAAAACAGTAATATGGTCATCTATCTTCCACACTTAAACATACATGCTGTTATATCCTTTAGAGCACTTTCTTTTCCTCTCTTTTTATAGTAGCAATTATACATTTTAGGTTTTATTACTCCTACAGTTCTTATTACTTTTTACACTAGAGACACAATGTGACATTTATAAATATGATTCTTATTTATTTCACTAATGAGGATAGTCTCAAGTTGTCTCCATTTCCCTATGAAGGCCTCAAGATCATCCTCTTTTATAGCTGAGTAATATTCCATTGTGTAAAAATACTACAGCTTTTTCATCCACTCTGCAGTTGATGGGCATCTAGGTTGTTTCCAAGATTTAGCTATCATAAATTGTGCTGCTATGAACATGGGTACACATACATCACTATGATATGAACTTTTCAGTTTTTCTGGGAAAATACCCAAGAGGGGAATAGCTGGGTTGAATGGAGCTTCCAATCCTAGTCTTCTGAGAATTCTCCACATATGATTTTTTTAAAAATCATACTTCATACATCCCTGGCCCATTTTACTTTATTCTGAAACAGGATCTTGCCTGGGTGCCCAAGCTAGTTCCAAATTAATTATCTTCCTGCCTCAGCTTCCTGAGCAGCTAGAATTACAGGCCTGGTCCACCAAGCCCTTCTCAATGTTATTTAAAATGGTATTCTAGTACCATTTAAAAATCACATTCTCAAGATTATGGAAAGTGACCCGTCAACCTATTGACCAGTTAACATTTGCACGTCACCAGTGGTGACTCCTACACTCATGTGTTAGAAAACAATGAATTACATCAGTGGCTATCATTTCTGGCTCCACATTAAAATCACCTGAGAGTTTGAAACATGCCCCCACCAGCACTTCTCAAATATTAGCATGCATCAGAAGGGCTTGTTGAGACACAGTGTTTGACTCAGTCAGTTTGGCACAGGATTTCCCCACTTGCATTTCTGACAAGATCCACAATAATACTGATGCTGCTGGCCAAATCCACACTTTAGAGTGACTGCACTAAATGATGAAGGAGTCCGTGTGTAACTCACTGCAAAAAATTGTGCCTTCTTAGTTTTGTTGTGGCCAATACACATTGGTTTATATCAGCAGAAGACTCCAGCAGAATTGAAATCCAGATGAATTAAGATGCACATATTTCTTAACCTTTACTTCAGCTTGGAGTACATCACTTCCTACAAGTTGAACTACATTATAAAGTAAATAGATCTGCTCTGAGAAAAGGTCAGTACACATGTTCTGCTACAATCTAATTTCAGTCTATTGCCCTATGCCCTATTGCGCACTCTGGAGCAAGAGAGACAATGCTGAAAAGCTTGAATTTAATTGTCTCTTCCCTACTAAAAGCTTCCCGGCACACAGCATATTCATGAGAGCTAAAGAGAACCTTTAAAGAAGACAAGCTTGCCTGGCCACGTTATCACATGTTCCTTCTCTAAGACTGCTTCTACTCTGGCTTCTCAGCAGTGTCGGAGAGAAAGGTCCTTCTACATCTAAAAATGGTCCTCAACTCTGTGTTTTCTGCCTCTTCGTGCTGTGTGTGTCATTACCAAGAACCAGATACTAGGAATTATTCCAGAAAGTAGCTCTGAGATTTTCTCTGACTGTGAGTCTTAGCTGTTTGCCAGCCCTTCTGCCTATCGTGGAATTGTGTTCAGTCTCTATGACTTAATAATTACTTTAATTTCACTTCATACTGTTCTGAAGAACTCCTTTTGAGTGAAGGGCACTTACATCATTCCTAGTGCTTGCCTGGAACAGACACAGCTAATCAGAATGTGTAGAATTAAATAAAAGAGTAATTACGGGAGGCTGTGATGTGTTATAACAGATGTACCAAACAAGGCTGGATCAACTCTTTGCTTGCAAGAGAAATAATTAAGGCAGTTTTAGTAAGGATCTCACAAGTACAAGTGGAAGCATTTAACCAGAGAGAGGAGGGAAAAACTAAAGTTTTTCAAGCATGAGATTGAAAAATGATTGCAATGATTTTATTTTCCTGTGTGCTAATTCCCATTCGGGCGATACTTCCTGTGGTGCTTGGTGTGCAGTGCTGTTTTTTCTTTTTAAATTCTCTGCCCATGGGAAATGAGTCTTTTCTTGGTTCAAATGATACTGAAGCAAAGGGTGAAGTAGAAGTCCCTCAAATCTGTAAAAAATATACCACACTCTAAAGCGTTAGGGTAAATCTCTGATCAGTCAGATTGCTTTTGTTTCTCCTTTTTAACAAGGTGACCAATGGTAAGCAGGGTGGAAAATCAAAGGTGAGAGCAAATGAATCTGCTATTGACAGTACTCAATCTGATGTTGTCTTATTTCTCACCTGCTGTCAGATCTCCATCTAGTTCTAAGCTATGCCAGGATCTCAGCGAACGGAGTTTTCCCCAAACACTTCATGGTGAAAGCAGTCATGAACTCAGAGCTGATAAGCTAAATTAGATTTGTTTCAATATCAGTTTTATGATATTAACTTTTCTGAGAATACAAACTTCTGTTAAACATGGTGAGGAAGGGCAAAGAAGGCAGAGAACAGGGTTTCTGTTCTCCCAAGGCCTGTGATTAATAGATACAAGACAAGCTCATGCACTTCTGAATTCAAGAACCCTTTAGTACATTGTTAACTGCCTGCTAAATAGTAGTGTCTAACTGTTCACAAATGTCTGAAGGGTGAGAGTTTATGACCCTGTTAGGAAGACCTGCAACCTGCCCTACGTCCTATTGCTTACTCTTTACTGGTCTTAGGAAACACCGTGAGCTTTAAGTGATTGGTTGTCATTTAGTAGTTTTGATTTGTCAAGGAAGGCCTTTAAAGAGCAGCTCTTTTGTACCAACTTTCCATAGAATCTGATCTCTATTCATTTTGGGGTGGGATGGGGGAGGTTATACAGAGTCATGTCATGGCCTCAAACTCTCCATTTTCTTGCCTCAGCCTTCCCAATGCTGGGATTCAAGGTGCACATCACCACTCCTGGCATACTCTTTACAATTTCTGTAGAATTTCAGCATAGATTATACAGGAACAACTTTTTGTTTATGTTGTCTCAAATTCTTTTATCTGTGTCTCTGAATATGTACCGTTCAGCCAACTGAATTTTTGTAAAATCTACAAAAGCACTGTAATTTTCTCTCGGGGTTGTCTTGTATTCATAACCAGACATCAAGATTTTCCAAGGATGTCTAGGACACGTTTTGTTTTACATGGATGTAGTAAACTTGCCAGTGATCTTGGCTACTTAGGTCATACATAGCATAAACCCCAGGTGTGGATAATGAGCAAATAATTCTTTCATTTATACATTTAAAAAATATTGGAATAACAAGAGCAGAGGGTATGTGAGCTGTGTTACATTGTAAACTGAGTCAATAGAATATAAAGAATGAGTACTGTCTTCAGTCAGAATAGGTTGATTCAAAACCCTACATACCTGGCGTCAATTAAGTTTTGGAAATTCTTCATCTATAAACAAGGACCACTAACAATGGCACTTACCTTTGTTCCACACATGGACTTGGTGGGACCAAATGAAATAATATGGCAAAAGTGTGAAGTGAAGTTCTGCTCATGTACAAATAAATAGAAATTGTTGTTTATAGTTATAAATTGGAAAGAAGACAGCATGCTTTGAAATCAGCATAAACTAGTTTGGTCAAGTCCCGACAGTTTAGCACTTTCAATAAATCTCATGGCTTTATAAAGTTTCTACTGTTTACTCAAAAAATCATAACATTTTCCAAAAAAACAAACACAGGCCTCTTTTATTTGGGCTGCCCTGTGGAACGAGGACTGCAGATGGTCACCGAATGGGCCAGGGGGATTATTGAGAGGGAGCTGGATTAATTGCCCTTTTCAACAGGCTGGGTGAGCTTGGCTGGCAGAATACAGCGCTATCCTGTGTTCCTGTGCTTACCTGTTACCTGTGTGTGCCTGTCAAATGCCACAAGCATGAGGAGATCCAGGATCTGCCCTCAGGATCTGCCCTTAGATCTCCCTACTACAAACCCAGCCCTAATGAAAGCTTAGGGAAAGGCTAAGTACAGTTGTTGGTGCTTACTGAGCCACCTGCTGAGTTTCGCTCCTCTGCTGTCTTTTCCAGGAAGAGCAGCCCTATTTTCGTGAAGCCACCATCCTTCTCATAGTCTTAGTGCATGTACATAGGAGGAACTGACTCTATTCAAGCCCCAGACAGATCATGTGCCAATCAGAAGAAAGACATCCAGAGGGATTGATTCCAAGATGGCCCTTAGATACCAAAAATCTGAGGATGCTCAGGTCCTTATTGTATAAAATGAAACAGTCTCTGCTTATAACTTATGCACATTTTCCCATGTACTTTAAATCATCTCTAGATTTCTTATAATTCCTAATACATCTGCTATGTTAATAACTGTTACACTGTGTTATTTAAGTAACAGTAATAAGAAAAAGTAGTCTGTGTAAAATGCTCAGACCAGATTCATTTTTTTCACAAAATACTTTTCATTTCTGGTTGGTGAATATATGCATGTGGAACTAAAGATATTAAAGTTCAACTCTATTTTATTGTCCTTGAACAAGAATTGACTCCTGTGGGCCCTTGACCTAAGCCAGACCAAAAGCCAAAAGAGATTCAATTATGGAACTTAGGTATAGATTGGTAGAAAAAAGAAGTATTTTTCCTCTTGATGCTACCAGTATGCCAGGCTGGAGATGCTGAATGTTACCAAGGAATGGAGCCAGTGCCAAAGAAAGCAAAGCAGAGAAATCCGGATGGCTGACTGGCAGTATCTTTTGAACACCTGGATCTCCTGATCCATTGGAAAGACCTTCCTAGGAGCCTTGATGGGAGTATAACCAAGATGGATTACTCAGAGATGTTTGGCACAAAACCACAACAAAGGAGACTGCAATTAGGAACGTGATCATTTACACTGGAATGTGCTTTACCTTTCTTTAAGTTAAGGTCCTCTGAGATGATTCTTCCCCAACACACACACACACACACACACACACACACACACACACACACACAGAGTCACATCATCCTTCCTGACAGGAGTCACACAGTTACACAGTGTGTGCTGTTTGCTAAATGCTGGCTTTCTGGAAGACTTATCCTGGAGGGCAGTATTTATTCGAGGCTTGTTTTGTCTCTTGCCTGGCAAACAGAGCTGCTCAAAGTATACAGGCTCCAGTTTCTCCTGTTGGAACTATTTGAAGAAATGAGAATGTTTGTTCAACTTTCACCCTGGAGAGCTTCTCCATCAGTCTTCTCTGTAGCCAAAGAGGAGTTGCTGGACCTTAGCGGTGATAGCACCCTTTCCACTAAGGAGACTGAGCTTGTTAGGGCATTTCTGGTCTGTGGCAGGGGATTCTGTGTACTCAACAGCAAGTCTCTTCATCTCCTTCCAAATTTGCCTTTTATCATACCTATATTACTACCTCTGGCTCATGAAATATAAGCACACCAAGGTGCCAATGCCATACTACATGTGAGGAATGGCCCAGAAAGGACAAGGTATCCTCACCAACCTTGCCTTCCTGTGTCGGATCAGGACTCTCACCCCAGTCTCACAGAGTCGTGCTTTTTTTAGTTTCTTCCTATCTCTGCTTCCACAGGGACACACATGCACATCACTCAGACTGCCCAGGGGCCAGTGATGTTCATCATTCAGTCTCAAAGCCTCATGTGTCCCCTTCTTCTTGTCCCATTTACCAGAAGAGCTTCCTCTTCCTATAGCAAAAGAGCAAGAACTCTGCTTAAAGTCAGTGATCCCCAACAAGAAGCAGCCAATCCCCAGGTCTACCTCAGACAAGGAATCTTCTACTTTATTGACCACTGTTAAATGGTTTGAAGTATTACATTAAAAGTTTCTTCACATACAGAACCTTCCTGATAATTTATAACAGGAGAATAAGTCAGGACATTCAGTCTGAGGATGCTGCCTGTCATCACAGTTTGTAGGCGATAAGGCCATGTTTGGAAGCCTGTCACCTGAACGCCTTGTGTATTTCAACGGCGCTTTCTATAATATCAACTGCTGGGCTAAAAGACTGCAGTGAAACCCAGGCTTTCCCAACATTTTCACAGGTTTTTCCATCAGCTGCTCTTATCATAGAGTCCCCTTCCCAATCCATTTCTTATTGGACAAGAAATTTAACCCAATGTCTTCTAGACATGTGAATGGGAGCTCTAGCCTGACTCTCAGCACTGACCACCCCTCAGGCTTCCACAGAACATGAAGAGACGACCGTAGTGGGATCAGAGGCCCTCTTGCAGAATTTCTCCCTCCTCAGATGAGTTGTGATTATTATGAATGATAAAGAGGTTTCGTGCTTTATTATTCTTACTTTAAAAAATTCTGTAGCAAATGTTTTTCTCTGCACCATAACTGATCATTTTAATTTCCTTGCTTTTGCTATAATAAAAATTGATGTTAAAGGATGCCTGAGGCAGTGTAATGAGAAAATGAAATTAGTTTTTCAGTTGACTGATCAAAAGCATTTTATATGTGATAATAAACAGTTTATTTTACTCTTTTGCTTATGACATAATTAATGGCAAGAATATTTTCCTGAAATTCATATTGTCTGCTGAACTCTCCTTCCAAGTTCCAGGAAAATAATGTTTCTGTAATTCTCCAGACTGGACAAAAAAGATAAACTTTACCATCCTGTACTATAGAGTGAGTAATCTTTGTTTAACCCTTCAAAGCTTGTGTCTAGTGTTGGATCAATGAAGTCAGGAAAATGTTGTCTGACATTCCCTTCTTGAGGGATGGTAATATTTCTCTACTGAAGCTAGGCCAGATTTCCCAGTGGACTTTCTTGTTGGAATTCTCTTCCTAAAAGCCTGACAAGCTCAGGCTTGTTGTCAGGATTAAAGGGCATGGGTTAGAGAACAAGAAGGAGGAGGAGGAGGAAGAGGAAGAGGAGGAAGAGGAGAAGGAAGAGGAAAAGGAGGAAGAGGAGGAGGAGGAGGAGGGAGAAGAGGAGGAGGAGGAAAAGGAGGCTTGTAGTAACCCAGAAAACTGAATCTGAACTTCTCTGATTTTCAACTTTGAAAAATGTGTTGCTTTTTCTCCACCAGCAAGATAAGAGGATGATGGATTTGAGTGAGTGTTCAATTGGAATTTGAAGATTTGGCTACTAATTTGAAATATCTCCTTCACTGTGTATGAGTTTGGCATGTCAGTTTAATTTAGCTGTGTCTCAGTTTCCTTATCTGTGCAACTTCCTAATTTACCTTAATAACAGTTGGAATTTGTTTTCTGGCAGGTGCATCAAAATGTATGTTCAAAAACATTTCTTAAAGCACTGCTGATAAGATGGAAAGACATCAATCAAACTGTTGCAGTTAATTTTTTTTCTTCTTCTGCCTAACAACTACTCAAACATTTAGCAGTTTAAAATGATATTGTAGCTCTCCTGGGATTTTGTGAGATGGCCATGTGGGTCTTCTAGTCTGAACCAGTTTGGCTCATCTGGCTTTCTTCCATCCAAGGTCCACTGATATTTTGGCTTACAGCAGCATAGATTAGGAGAGCCTTTCTCACATATGTGGTGGTTGGAAAACTGTCCTCAGCTGGGAGAGCTGCTCTGTTTCGGAGGTCTGTCCTCCTGCAATGGGCCAACTCGAGCCTGTTCACATGGCAGTTACAGCTTCTAACTGCAGCTTCTAACTGCAACTTTCTGCAGAGAGAAAGTTCCAACATGCAGCATTTTTTGTGTGCTTGCACCAGCATTTGCTGTTATCCCATTGGCTAAAACAAATTACTTGGTGTAGCACAGTCTGTATAAGAATTCACATAGAGTCCGTGAAGGGCCATATAGAGTCCTGGTAGACAATGCAGAGTGACTGTAAAGCCCATCTCTACGTAAGAGAAAGCAAATGTTTATAAATATCTCGATGTGATCATTCTTTATAGCTGAGTAGTACTCCATTGTATAAAAATGCCACTACTTTTTTATCCATTCCTCAGTTGATGGGCACTTAGGTTGTTTCCAAGATCTGGCTATTACAAATTGTGCTGCTATAAACATGGGTGCACATAAATCACTGTGGTATGATGTTTTCAGTTCTTCTGGAAATATGCCTAGAAGTGGAATAGCTGGGTCAAATGGGACTTGCATACCCAGCTTTTTGAGGAATCTCCAGAC